>CM065141.1:2525000-2532500 GCA_033026305.1 Cirrhinus molitorella | reverse complement strand
TTTCATAAATTTTCATATATAATTTCACAATATTTCAAAAATATTGTGGTAAAATATATATATATATATATTTTTTTTTTACCACAATATTTTTTAAAACAAATAAAAAAAAAAAAAGGACAAAATTATATAATAAAATTACTAAAACTTATTTAAAATTAAAATACTGAAAATATATAAATAAAACTGAATTCCAATGATAAAATAATGTAAAAAATAAATTAAAAAATGACAATGATTTTAAAATAAATTAAAAATGACAAAATTATATAATAAAAGTACTAAAACTTAAACAAAATTAAAAAACTGAAAATATAAAAATAAAACCAAAATCAATAATAGTACAACAGTATACAAGAAAAATAAATAAAAAAACATTACAGTATTGAAAGAAAAATGTCAAAATGAGCGTAATTGCAGTGATAAAATAATATTCAAAATAATACCAAAAAATATAAAACATTACTGTATTAAAAAAGGGGAAAATGAGCTTAACTACAGAGACCAAATAATCAAAATATCAAGATCCCCCAAAAATATATATATATTTTTTAAATGTTTTGAAATAACGTGAAAATGAGCTTAATTACAGTGATAAAATTGTAATCAAAATAATATCAAGAACTCAAATAAATTAAAACCAAATAGAAATATTTTAAAATATTAAAAACAAATTTAAAAAGACAAGTATATCAACAATGTTCCTAGAAAGGCTTAATTAATACATGTATTTATTTATTTCCCAAATTTTATTTTATTATTAGAATTTTTTGTTTGGGATGGGTGCATGTTACAAACATGTATAACCTGCATGTTTGTGAAATAGAGATTACTAACTGCTAGATTAGTTCTAGGGGTTTCCATCTCTAGTCCTCAGAGGATTAACCATCATAAATATTGCATTTTCATGGTATATAGTGAGAGCTATGGAGGACTGCAAAGAGTGAAGAGAGGAGGACTCATTTGGCAGTTGCGTTTATTGATTTCAGATTTATAAAAAATTCAACAGAAGAGCAATTTGTGACAATTATTTAGGATTTACAAAATGGAGCTGAGCATTTGAGGTTGGTCTGGGTTATTGAAATGTATGTTAACAGTATTTGTTCATAGCTGACCTTAAAACTAAAAGATCTACTGTTCTAAACGATCTAAACAGCAGTTATTCAAAACACTAATTTAGAGAACATGTGATTAAAATCTTTATAAATAAACTTTATAATCTTTATAAATAAACCTAAAAAAAAATATATATATATATACAAATGTTAGCGTTAGTGAGTTTATATTAGCTACTGTTTACATGATGCATTCAGGTCGGCACAGGCATCCTGATATAGCTAAAGTCAGAGGTTAAAGGTCAAATGCGAGTGACGAAGCCCAGGTGTAGGCTACTGGGCACCTGTAGGAGCTCTAGCGCTTGTGTTGAGGAGCAGAAGGGAAAGGTGACCTGGAAACGATACTGTGAATCCATCATCAGCTGAGACGAGCCCTCGCGCTCCTGCAGCAGCGCCTGTTACCATAGAGACCAAACGAGAGCCAATCAGATGATGCTTAGTGCTATGAATGATTTGTATGGAAGCCGTTTTGACTTTTATTCATTCGCAGGATATCAATTCAGTTTTCACTAGTTAAAGTGATAATTCTTGATATCAGAAATTGGATTTTTACTAGTAACAATGGCCATTTTTGATATCAGGAATTACATTTCCACTAGTAAAAAGGTTAATTACTGATATTAAGAATTGAATTTCAACTAGTAAAAACTATTCATATCCTGCGAATGAATAAAAGTCAAAACGGCTTGCCATAGGCTTGTGATCATTTCCCTTTACACTGCAAAAAATGCTTTTCTTACTTAGGTTTTTTTTTTGTCTCGTTTCCAGTCAAAAAAAAAAAAAAAATTCTTAAATCAAGAAGGATTTTCTAGACAAGTAAAAGTTATTGTCTTGTTTTCAGGGAAAAATAAAAATAAAAATTGAGTTTTTGCTTAAAACAAGCAAAATAATCTTATTTCAAGCAGAAAACAAGATTATTTTGCTTACCACATTGGCAGATTATTATTTTTTTTATGCAACATTTTTTTTTTCTGAAAACAAGACATTTTTTGCTTGTCTAGAAAATCCTTCTTGATTTAAGAATTGTTAGATATTTTGTCTGGAAACAAGACAAAAAATCTTTTTTTGCAGTGTATATTACCGTTCACTGTGCTATTTGGAGTCTTTTATACACTTTTATTCAGCAAGGATGCATTAAAAGTAGGGCTGTCAAACGATTAATCGCGATTAATCACATCTAAAATAAAAGTTATGTTTACATACTATATATTTGTGTACTGTGTATATTTATTATGTATATATAAATACAAACACATGCATGTATATATTAAGGAAAAATATTTTAGATTTATATCTAAAATATGTATATTTATTTATAATCTAAATTGTATCCCGGTATAAATATATATACACACACACATGTATATATTAAAACAAAATATTTATATGTATGTGTGTGTATTTATATGTACATAATAAATATACAAAGTAAACACACATATAGTATATAAACAAACTTTTATTTTGGATTAATCGTTTGACAGCCCTAATTAAAAGTGATCAAAAGTGACAGTAAACACTTTAGAATGTTACAAAACATTTAGATTTCAAATAAACGCTGTTCTTTAGAACATTCTATTCATCTGCAAATTAGAATGATTTCTGAAGGATCAGGTGACACTGAAGACTGGAGTAATGATGCTGAAAATTCAGCTTTGGTCACAGGAATAAATGACATTTTAAAACATATTAAAATAGAAAACAGTCATTTTAAACTGAAAAAAAAAAAAAAAAAAAAAAGTTTCACATTATTACTGATTTTACTGTATTTTTGATCATAAATGTAGCCTTGGTGTTAAGATGATACTTCTGTTTACAACAATAACTAACTGTACCAACCTGAAACTTCTGAACGGTAGTGTACATGCTTAAAAAAAAACCTACCTGAACTTTGCGGACAAAGGATGGAGCGACACGCTTTTCAAAATCATCAATGGGTGTGTAGGAGTTAAGGATTTTCACAATCTACAAAACCAGAAAACAATCAGATACCAAGAACTCTTATATATGAAACCAAAAGAGCTGACACTTTATGGCCTAAATATCGTATATGGGCCATTTTACAGAATGCATTTTTCCACAAATTTTGTATGCATGCAAATTATATAATATAAAGCCCCCCAAAAAAAGTGTTTAATTATATTAAAAAAAAGGCTTTTGGTAGAGACAAGTTACACAGATTTTTCAGACCTTTGAACACATTTACCTCAAAACGATGGGGGCCATCTACTCACTATGTAGCTATGAGAGAGGGGACGCAGGAATAACTCCTGATTATAAATGTAGGGGTGTAGTTCAAATCAGTCTCAGCCATAAGGACTAAAACTACGGTTTCGGTAGTGACATGAAAAATGTGGGACACATTTTTTACATACATTTTCAGAATTTACAAAGAAAATACTGAATCTCACAGAAGTAGGTACACCCATCACATTTTTGTAAATGTGTTATTATATCTTTTCATGTGAGAACACTAAAGAAATATAATTTTGCTACAATGTAAAGTAGTGAGTGTGCAGCTTGTATAACAGTGTAAATTGCTGTCCCCTCAAAATAACTCAACACACAGCCATTAATGTCTATACCACTGGACACAAAAGCGAGTACACTCCTAAGGGAAAATGTCCAAATTGGGCTCAATTAGCCATTTTCTCACTGGTGTCATGTGACTCATTAATGTTACAAGATCTCAGGTGTGAATAGGGAGCAGGTGTCTTAAATTTGGTGTTATCGCTCTCACTCTCTCATACTGGTCAATGGAAGTTCAACATGGCACCTCATGGCAAAGAACTCTCTGAAGATCTGAAAAAAAGAATTGTTGCTTTACATAAAGATGGCATATAGGCTATAAGAAGATTGCAAAGACCCTGAAACTGAGCTGCAGCACGGTGGCCAAGACCAGGACAGGCTCCACTCAGAACAGGCCTCGCCATGGTCGACCAAAGTTGTTGAGTGCATGTGCTCCGCGTCATATCCAGAGGTTTTGTTTAGGAAATAGACGTATGAGTGCTGCCAGCATTGCTGCAGAGGTTGAAGAGGTGGGGAGGTCAGCCTGTCAGTGCTCAGACCATACACCACATATTGCGTCAAACTGGTCTGCATGGCTGTCGTCCCAGAAAGAAGCCTCTTCTAAAGATGACGCACAAGAAAGCCCGCAAACGGTTTGCTGAAGACAACAAACCAAGGACATGAATTACTGGAACCATGATGAGACCAAGATAAACTTATTTGGTTCAGATAATGTCAAGCGTATGTGGCGGCAACAAGGTGAGGAATACAAAGACAATTAATCAAGCTCTGGTGAACTCCATGTCCAAGAGGGTTAAGGCAGTGCTGGAAAGTAATGGTGGCCACACAACATATTGACACTTTGGGCCTAGGGGTGTACTCACTTTTGTGGCCAGAGGTTTAGACATTAATGGCTGTGTGTTGAGTTATTTTGAGGGGACAGCAAATTTACACTGTTATACAAGCTGCACACTCGCTACTTTACACTGTAGCAAAGTGTCATTTCTTCAGTGTTGTCACATGAAAAAAATATAATAAAATGTTTACAAAAATGTGAGTAAAGATGCTTCTAAAAACAACAATAGAATAAAATGCAAAAAATTATTTCATAAGTTGAAATAAGTTAGGGGTTAGGGATTGGGACAGCCACCTCCCAATTGAAAGTACCCACTAAATTATGATTTCACATATATTAAGCTTACTGATATTTTAAATATCATTGTGGGTTTCAATAGATGATAAAAGGATTTTAGTAAGCATGTAAGATTTTAATTCTAAAAAGCTTTAAATGTGTTTTCTGATTGTGGGACAGCAGTATGCACTAATTCTGTAGAATGGCCCATATAAACAAGTGTCAAAGCAGCTGTAGTTTGCACCTGTACAGGTAAGAGCTCAGAGCATCTTTCCTTGATCTCGACCGCATCTTCGTCAGTGGTCTTGTTGACTTGAAGAAGCCAAGCAACCTGAGAAAGCGGCCCCAGTGTTTCCATAGCGCAACTGCTCTGCAGGTCCTTCTCTCGCAGCCACTCCTCTAGATAACTGATGTTACACCTGAAAAAGAAAGACACTTTAAGAAACTGTTTTTGGGATGTTCAGAAAGCCATACTAAATATATAAAAAAGGCTATGGACTATTTAGATATTTGAGCAAGCAATATTCATGAACAGGTGCAGTTGTATTAGGCCTATTATTATTTTTCTGATTAACATTTATTAGACTGTATTGGAAATAGGAATGTTCATTTAGTTTTTTCTCTTATTTCTCCTAATCGACAACCGACGGTCGTTAAGCCACAACCGTTAACTGACAAGATTATGTTAAATTACGTGGCTGTGACCCATTTGTTTTCCAGGGATTAATTTTATACACGCAAAAAGCAGCAAAAACAACAGAATGTGACGATTGACTTGATCACATCAAGCACCTGCAATGTTTTTGCTAACAGAGAAAAACAAAGCTGTATATAAAATAAATAAATAAATAGGCTTATATGAGAAATTGTGCAACAAATTGCAGCGTATATGAAAATTTCATTTCATTTTTGTGATGCACTCCTGAGAAAGCAGCATCCTGTTTGTTTCCTTTACTCCAGAATGTTTTGTTTTTATTGTAAATGTACACAAATAAAATAAATAAGTAAATAGTTTCAAATAAAGTCTTAGCTACTCTTACATGACCACAAAAGAAGGAGTAGGCTATTGTAAGTTGCTTCCACTTTTATAAGGGAAAAAATAAATCAATCAAATAAAAATCAAGTGATCGTGCCAGCGCTTTCTGCGTGCTACTAACTCGACAATGCAGCCTGTTCATTGTCATAATAAAATACAGTCTTTAAATTTAATGGTAGAACAGAACTGAGAACAAAACAAGAATGAAAATATAAGCCAACAAGCCAAAACGAATTAATGTAACATTTTTGTACAAAATGAATAAGTTTACTAAAGGAACATCAAATTAAGATATGTATATTTGAAAGGTAACTTGTCTTTTTCTTACCATATATAAAATAATTTTCTAATCTAATACTATGAATATGATTTAATGCTAATTCTGTCATGTGACACCACTTTTATTTGCGTTAAAGCCCCTTTTCAAAACAAAACGTGTTTCCAAACTATTTTTTGTGACATTTGAACAATCTATATAGAATTTATGCGCTAAATTTAAACAGAAAAGTATTGTGTCGACACATGAGATATTTTTAGCAATTAATGGCATTTCCATCAACTATATCGTAAAACAGCTAAATTATTTTTTTGCAAAAAAAATCCTTGGATGGAAAACTGGCTACGCAGTTTGCAAAAGAAGAGTGCTCCAAAATTCCAGTAGAGAGAGACTCATTCATGGTTACAGGAAGCCATTGATTTCAGTTTTTTTCCAAAGGGGGTGCTATCAAATATTAAGTTAAGGGTGCCAATAAATTTGTCCAGTGCATTTTTTGGGTTCTGGGTGGAAATGCAAAAAAAAAAATAAATAAATAAATACATACAATACTGTGCAAAAGTTATAGGCTACTAGTATTTTCACCAACAAAAAAACGATTTTAAGTCTATTAAACTATTTTTTGCTGTAGTTTGTCAAGTATGAAATATCAGTTTACATTTCCAAATATTTATTTTGCCATTAATTGTAATAATCTAGTGAGAATTTTTTTGCACAAGGAGTCTGACACCTGTCAGTGCTCCACACAGAGATTTGATCTCACCATCATCATCCAGTCTGTCTGGAATGACATGAAGAAACAGAACAACGTCTGAAAGATGCTTCAAGAAACCTACCTGCAAAGCCATCTGAAAAACTCTGCGCAACTGCACCTAGGGCAAAAGCTACTTCAAATTGAAAAAGATGGTCACACCAAATGTTGATTTAATTGAATAGAAGTTAATTGATAAATAAAATCTACTTATGACATTATTTTTGACGGCATGCTCATTTTAATTAATTTATTCTTTTTTTTTTTACACAAGTGCCTAAAACCTTGTATTGTAGCTTTGCAGGTAGGTTTCTTGAAGCATCTTTCAGACGTTGCCACAGTTTTTCTGAATTTAGTCTGTCTCAGTTTGTTCTGTTACTTCAAGTCATTCCAGACAAACTGGATGATGATGATGATGATGATGATGATGATGAGATCAGATCTCTGTGTGGAGCACTGACTGGTGTCAGACTCCTTGTGCAAAAAAAAAAATCTCACTGGATTATTACAATTAATGGCAAAATGAATATTTGTAAATGTAAACTGATATTTCATTCTGACACACTACAGCAAAAAATTGCTGACATAAATAGTTTTTTTGTTGGTAAAAAATACTAGTGGCCTATAACTTTTGCACAGTATTGTAAATAAATAAACATCACTATTTTAGATATGCGTATGCGC
>CM065141.1:2417500-2520000 GCA_033026305.1 Cirrhinus molitorella | reverse complement strand
TAAAAAAAAAATAATAATATAAAAAATGTTATGAATAAATTATAAATAATACATTAAATAGTTAGTGTAAATATAGTATAATTATATCATATTGAGAAGGATATTAATAATATTAGTAAGTGTAAATATATTATATAATATTAAGGAGGATACTGATTTTGGTGCCACAGTAAAAGTATTAACACACAAACATAAAAATAATTAATTAAATAAATACATAAATCTGCATATGTATGTATAAATACAATAATATAATAACATTTAATAAATAAACTCTAAATAATATTTACATACATTAAAATAAATAAATAAATAAATAAATAAATAAATAAAATAATCTACATGTATATAGAATAAAACATTTTATAAATAAATTCTAATATATATATATATATATATATATATATATATATACACATACATATACATATATATATATATATATATATATATATATATATATATATATATATATATATACACACACACACACACACACACACACATACATACACACACACACACACATATATATTTTTTCAATAGTAAGTGTAAATTATACACTATTATTGTAAAGTATATTTTATAACATAACAATTTTAACATAAATAATATGTGTGCATAAAATAATATAACATTTTAACAATAAATAAATGGATAAATAAATAAAAAATATATATATATTTTATAGTATTTATAGTATATTATAGTATTTATTTATTTATATAAATATGTATGCATGGATAACTAAAATAATATAATATGCATCCATAAATAAAATAATATTAAACATTTTATACATACATTCTAAATAATACAGATATTGGTTAGATAATATAGATAATAAATAGATATTTATTAATTAACATTAACAAATAAATGCATAAATTAATTAAAAAAATCTGCATATGCATGCATAAATAAATAAATCTAATTTTATAAATAAATTCTAAAGTATACACACACACACACACACACACTTAATAGTAAGTGTAAATATATTATAATTATATTATATTAAGAGGGATATTAATAATATTCAGGAGATCACTGATTTTGATGCCGATAACAGTCAAGGTTTTAAATAAATACATGCATAAATTCATAAATTAATTTGTACATTCATGCATTAATAAAAATAATATAAATAAAATATTTTATAATTATAAATAATGTATAATATATATTAAATAGTAATTATAAGCACATAATAATATATTATTATTATTATTATTATTATTATTATTTATTAAAATTCAGCTTTCAATTTAGCATTTTTTGCATTTCTCCAATCATGTATTTATATAGCGTTATTTTCTTGTTTATTTATTATCGATGCATTTTTCTTTATTTCTAAGTTGTGAATGATTTAATAATGAGCCCTTTCACACACACCATATTCTCGGCTGTGAGGCGTGACGTCTCCTGTCTGAGTTTGCTCTTGGCTTCGCTCTCAGAGAGGTGGGCTTTCTGTAGCTGCTCCTTCTCCTCCTGGAGGTCAGCCATCTGTCTTTCCATCTCTTCACTCCTCCTCTCGCTCTCTGTAATCTTCTCCTCCAGGTGCCTGCGAACAGATGCACAACACCTGCGCCGTCAGCCTCATGCCTCATGTAGAGTAAATATAGTCTGAGGCTAATAAACGCCTCACCTGCGCTGCGATTGCTCCTCTTCAATGGTGAGCTGAAGCTCGTTGGATAACTCCTTTATTTTTGCTGCAACATACAATTTAAAAACCGCAAACAGATGAAACATGATCATAATTTGTCCAATGTCCATAATATTTTTAGAGCCAGACCGACATATCGTTTTACCGATATGTGAAGTATACTGTTAAGTGCACTGATGTCATTTTGGATAATAAAGTTTACTGTTAAATTGTTAAATACACTGCCTTCATTACATATTTGTGTGTTTGCTCCCCATATTTGCTAAAAATGTGTTTCTACACACACTACCAGTCAAAAGCTTGGACACATTCTCTCATTTAATGTGTTTTACAGAAGTTTCTTATGCTTATCAAGGCTGTTTTTACTTGATCAAAAATACAGAAAAAAGTAATATGGTGTAGTAACAAGCTAATCATGCTAGAAACATGCTAATCATGCTATACACATGTTAATAACTTGCTAATCATGCTAACATGCTTGTAACTGGCTAATCATGCTAGTAACTGGCTAATCATGCTAGAAATGCACTAGTGACATGCTAATCATGCTAGAAATGCACTAGTGACATGTTAATCATGCTACAAACATGTTAATGACATGTTAATAATGCTAGCAACAGGTTAATCATGCTATAAACATGCTAGTAACATGCCAATCTTATTGGAATCATGTTAACATGCTAGTAACATGCTAGACATACGCTAGCTACTTGCTAATCATGCTAGTAGTATGCTAATGACATGCCAAGCATGCTAGAAATGTGCTAGTGACGTGCTAATCATGCTAACAACATGTTAGTAACTTGTCAATGCTAGAAACATGTTAACAACTTGCTAATCATGGTAGAAACATGCTAGCAACTTGCTAATCATGCTAGAAACATGCTAGTTTTATTAGAATCATGGTAAAAACATGCTAGTAACTTAATCATGCTAGAAACATGTTATCAACTTGCTAGTCATGCTATAACCATGCTAATCATGCTAGAAACATGTTATCAACTTGCTAGTCATGCTATAACCATGCTAATCATGCTAGAAACATGTTAACAACATTCTAATAACATGCTAATCATGCTAGAAACATGCTAGTAGCATGCTAATGAAATGCTAATCATGCTAGACACATGCTAGTAGCATGTTAATAATGCTAGAGACATGCTAGCAACTTGTTAATAATGCTAACAATGTGCTAGCTAAAACTACTTTAAACTTCAAACTATTTCAGACTGAAAACCCTCAAACTTAAAACTTTTTAAACTTTTTAAATGCTAGTTTTGTTATAATCATTTTAACAACATGCTAATAACTTAATCATGTTAGAAACATGTTATGAACTTGCCAATCATGCTAGAAACATGCTAGTAACATGCTAATCATGCTAGTAACATGTTAGTAACTTGCTAATCATGCTAGCAACATGCTAGTAGCATGCTAATGACATGCTAAGCATGCTAGAAATGTGTTAGTGACATGCTAATCAAGCTAGCAACATGCTAATCATGCTAAAAACGTTAACAACATGCTAAGGGCATGCTAATAATGCTAGAAACATTCTAGTAACTTTCTAAGAACATGCTAGTGACATGCTAATCATGCTAGAAACATGCTAGCAAACTTGTTAATCATGCTAACAATGTGCTAGTTAAAACCGCTTTAAACTTCAAACTATTTCAGACTGAAAACCATCAAACTTTAACTTTTTTTTTTTTTTTTTTACTTTTCAAACTTTCTGGTCCAGCTTTCTCAAGCCAACTTCAAAGTTTGCCTTGAACTTTATCTAGTTTTATATTCTAATAACATCTGCAATATAAAAACAATGATATTGCAATATTGTTTTTTTCTGTATTTTTGATCAAATAAATGCAGCCTTGATGAGCAGAAGAGACTTCTTTATAAAACATTAAATAAGAGGGTGTGTCCAAACTTTTGACTGGTGCTGTATATAGGCTAGAATACAGTATATACATAAACATAACATATACACTACCAGTCAAAAGTTTGGACACACAAATGGGTAGTATTTTTACTGTACTATAAAATAGCCTACACAAAAAATATTGGCAGATATATACATAACTGTCTTTTTTTACTCCCTCATTTCTGTATCGGGCTCTACATTTTTTTGCATGCTTTTGCATTTGTTCGGCTCACCGCTCATCTCAGCACTCTGATCTTGCAACTGGGTCTCAAGCTCTTGTTTGTGGCGGTTCAGTTCTGACACCTGCTGCTTCAGTTCTGGAATCACCTGCACACAGGAAGCCACCATCATCTCCAGCTGACATTAAACTACGCAAACAAACACACAGCCCACACGAATAGACACTCTACCATGTTCTCTGCAGTGAGGCGGGCCACTTCCTGTCCGATGCTCTGGTTGACATCACTCTTCTCCTGAAAAAGAGTGCGAAGCTGCTCGTTCTCTTTGTTTAGATGCTCGTTTTTGAAGACTAGAGTTTCTAGCTGACTCTTATAAGTCTCCTTCTGCTCCCGCAGATGAGTTTCCATCACTCTGAGACAGAAGGACAGAGAGTTTGATGCAGAAAACGCAAAGGCTATGGTTTAAATGACAAAGCTTTAATGGTCATACTTAGCAGCTTTTTCCATGCCATCAAAAGCAGTGAGAAGATCAGCTCCATCATCATTGTCTAAGGCTTCTTCATTCAGTCTGGAGTTAAAAAAAAAAAAAGACAACCTGATTAAAGCAAATCACAGTCAGCACTGACAATCCCAAGATTTTCATGTACCTTTGGATGAGATTTTCCTCTTTAGCTTCACAGAGCAGCTGCCTCGTGATCAAACTCACTTTAGCTGAGGACAGAGAAATAGATAAAGACGGCATTTAGTCGAGTCATTCACACGTAATGTAAAGACAGTCCGTGGCGGTGTGTTTTGTACCTCTGGCTTGTAGTTTTTGAGCTCTCATGGTTTTATCAGCTTCAGCTCGCTGCATCTGCAGGCTGTTGATTTCTTTTCGTAAATCTGGTATGACCTTAAAATTCAAAAAAAAAAAAAAATCTAATCAAATCAAATAAAAGTCATTCGCAGAAGTGCTGACAAGTACTTCAGAGTTGGCAAAAGAATAAAGTTATAGCTAAGTATACGCAAACAAACAGATAATCCACATATTCCCAAAATAAATATATAAATAATACAATTTGTATTTAAATTTACATAAACAACTGGGAGATTTAATATAAAAAAAATATTTTTTAGGTATTTATGAATATAAAATTTAAAGACATATCATTTAAATAAAAAAAAAAAAAATTAAAAAGAACTTTCAGTTTTGCTTTTAACATTTTTGCATTTCCCCAACCATTTGTACAATTTGTATCATAGTATTTTTGCATTGATGGGCATTGTTTTTTTTTTTCATAATAGATCACACCTCAAGTAAACAACCCAAAAGATATACATTTTTGAATTTAAAACTACTTCATATATACACTTCTTGTCAAAAATGTTGGATGAATGATAAAGATTTTTTAATTTATTTCTTTTCTAAAAAGCCTCTTTTACTCACCAAGGCTGCATTTATTTAATCAAAACACATTTAAAAAATAAAAGTATAAATAAAATTAAATAAAATATTATTATAATTTAAAATAATTGTTTTTTATTTGAATATAATTAAAAATGTAATTTATTCCTGTGATGCAATAGCTGTTTAAGGTTCAGGAACAAAACCTTCAAAAATAATAAATTAGTACATACGCAAACAAAAATCCACAAATTCAAATGTAAAAAAAAAAAAAATATATATAAAATATATATATATATATATATATATATATATATATATATATATATATATATATAATAATTTAATTATTATAATATTATAGTAATTTAACGCGTTAATTAGATTAATTAATTACGGTGAAAAATAACGCGTTAAAATTATTAACGCATTTAACGCACAGGCCCCGCCCCAAACCTATGTGGGTCATCTGACATTTCATTCAGTTGATTGATGACAAATATGAGGCAGTGCAATAACTCACTGCTTGATGGAGCTTAGAGAACGTAGTTAGAATGACCCTAAAATTTAAGATATGGGGCAAAAAAGTTTGTCTCGTACTTAAATCATATAGTTAAGCAATATCACACAAGAAATAGGCTATAAGTGCAATCGACTACCACACGAGTGCAAATGAGAGCAGAACTGTTCGTCTCCAAGCAACACACAGACAGTGTATGAAATCAAAGTACCACGAAAGCTATTTCAAAAGCATTAAGAGGCTTTCATTTTAAATTTTGAGCGCGGGTGTGTGGCTTGTGCGCCAGTGGTTCACTCCGCTGCACGTGCGTTTTGGTCACGCATCAACCAACTGTCCTCGTGCCGCGCAAGCCATTTGAATGAATGAGTATCATAGCGCTGCGGAGGACGGTTGTTTGCTGCGTTGACCAAACCGCTTTGCGCAGCGGAGTAAACCACTGATGCGCAAGTCGCGCTTAAAGTTAAAAGTTTGCTTTGTATCTGAAGGGCTGCACTAAACCCAGCGGCCAGCTTTTGGTTGTAAAAGCCGTTTTCTATAGCTCTTGCAGTACTTTGATGTTACAATCCGATCGATCTAATGCTGATGAATCAGCCATTTGAATGAATCAAATGAATTTACCACCACCAACTGGCAGTTTTATTTTATTATTTAGAGTATCATTTCATTAAGAAATAATTTCATATTTCCAAAGTAATATTAATAAAATTAATAAAATACGTTATTAAAGGTATAGTTCACCCACCCAAAAATGACAATCATTTACTCACCCTCATGGTACAAAAGAGCATATGTAATTCATTTTATAAAATAAATATGTACTTTTTTGTAATGTCTGTTTGACGTTTTACACAACAATGACTTTAAATTATCTTTTGGGAGTAATTTTTCAGCCAAATTTGATGTGCGATTAATTAGATTAATTAATCGCCACATCATGTAATTAATTAGATTAAAAATTTTAATCGCTTAACAGCCCTAAAATAAATATAAATATATATATATATATATATATATATATATATATATATATATATATATATATATACACACACACACACACACATATATGTGTATGTGTGTGTGTGTGTGTGTGTGTGTGTGTGTGTGTGTGTGTGTGTGTGTGTGTGTGTGTGTGTGTGTATGTATATATATATATATATATATATATATATATATATATATATATATATATATATATATATATATATATATACACATATACATATATATATATATATATATATATATATATATATATGCGCAAATAAGAAGGATATAGACACAAATTTAAATGAATACATAAATGTAAAAAATGGGACAATATAAAGATTTCAAAAATATTACAGATTGAAAATGGCAGAAATTCATAAATATATAATAAAAAAAATATATATAATTTAAAATTAACTTTCAAGTTTGCATTTCCCCAACCATTAGATTGATATTGTAGTATTTTTGCATTGATGGGAATTGATTTTTTGCATTGTTTGATTTAATAGATTTTTTTCTTCACATATTTCATCATTTCTGGTTTATTTTTATATTTATGCACAAATTAATCCTGAATTTAACATTATGGTACTTATTCACATACACTACCTGTCAAAAATTTGGACAATTAAATTAATAAAGATTAATTAGGATTAAAATCTTATTTTCTAAAAATGCCTTAAGGCATTTATTTGATAAAAAAGCTAAATATTATTGCAATTTAAAATTGTTTTCTGTTTGAATAGAATTTAAAATGCAATTTATTCATGTGATGCAAAACTAAATGTAAATTTTTTACAATTTCTATTTGAATATAATTAAAATGTAAGTTTGAGTTTTAGGCTCTAAGCTCTGGGACAAAAGCTGCAAAAATGATACATTTATAGATATACAATTTTAAATTAACTTAAAATGTAGCATTTTTTTTTAGCATTGTTGTATTTCTCCAACCATTTGATTTATATTGTAGTAATTTTGCATTGATTGACTTCATGGATTATTTGTAAATCTCCTCACACATTTAATTATTTCTGGTTTATTTATATATACTTATGCACAAAGTTATTTATTAATTAATTAATTTATTTATTTATGCATGTTTATCCTTCATATTAGGCTGTGTTCTACTCTAAGTGCCTTGGAATCAACTCCCACTTGTATTTGTTCTTAAACTTGTAAGAAAAAGGAAGAGTTGCAGGTGTAATTCACCTTGACGTGTTTGGTGAGCTGCAGCACTTGTTCCTGCAGTTCTGCACTGACTTTCTTGTCCTCCTCCACTTGCGTCTGGAGCCTGATTCGCTCCTCTCTCAGTCTACGGCTTTCCTCTTTCAGTACTACGATCTCTTTATCCGAGTCTTCCTTCTGGAGTTCACTGTTGTGCTCCGCCACCCTGACAGAACAGAGAACCGATTTAGCACAAACACGCTCAGACAATGCTCTGATTGATAGCCAAACAAAAGAAAAACAGGAAAGTCCAAGATGCGAACTTCCTGCGTAAATAATTGAAAGTCAAGTCTGTTCCTCACAAAGCTATCAATCACTTTTGGACCACTTTTAGACTACTTTTGCATTGGCTTCATGTTTGTTTTCGGACAAATTCATTGTTAGAAAACACTCTTACTTTCTGAGTCTCTCCTGTTTTTCTAAATCTTCCATCAGTTTTCTCTTTACATCCTCAAATTGATCTGGAAAACAAATGCTTTGTAAGTTAGTCACATATTCCTCATCATCACCGTTTTATAATCAGTTCACTGCTCACCTCGCATCTGCAGGGATGTGTCTTTCAGTTTCTGCTCCAAAGCCTCATTCGCCTCAGTAAGTTTCTGTTTGTCACTCTGAAGCAGAGCGATTGTCTTGGAGGAGAGAAGACAAAAAGCGAGCACCGTCATAATTATATTCAATTCTTTATCAATATTACAAAGATAAAATGTACTTTTCAAAGTAAACAAATGCACACCTTATTGAGGTGCAAGCGGAAGGAGCAAACTAAACTAGATAAAAAAAAAAGGCAAGCTTGAGAAAGCTGGACCAGAAAGTTTGAAAAGTAAAAAAAAAAAAAAAAAAAAAAAAAAAAAAAGTTTGATGGTTTTCAGTCTGAAATAGTTTGAAGTTTAAAGCAGTTTTAACTAGCACATTGTTAGCATGATTAACAAGTTTGCTAGCATGTTTCTAGCATGATTAGCATGTCACTAGCATGTTCTTAGAAAGTTACTAGAATGTTTCTAGCATTATTAGCATGCCATTAGCATGTTGTTAACATGTTTCTAGCATGATTAGCATGTTGCTAGCTTGATTAGCATGTCACTAACACATTTCTAGCATGCTTAGCATGTCATTAGCATGCTACTAGCTTGTTGCTAGCATGATTAGCAAGTTACTAACATGTTACTAGCATGATTAGCATGTTACTAGCATGTTTCTAGCATGATTGGCAAGTTCATAACATGTTTCTAACATGATTAAGTTACTAGCATGTTGTTAAAATGATTATAACAAAACTAGCATTTTCTAACACGATTAGCAAGGTGCTAGCATGTTCATAGCATGATTAGCATGTCATTAGCATGTTGCTAGCAAGTTACTAGCATTATTAGCATGTCATTAGCATGTCACTAGTACATTTGTAGCATGATTAGCAGGTTACTAACATGTTTTTAACATGATTAAGTTATTAGTTGTTAGCATGTTGTTAACATTCTAACAAAGTTAGCATGTTTCTAACATGATTAACAAGGTGCTAGCATGTTTCTAACATGATTAGCATGTCGCTAGCAAGTTACTAGCATTATTAGCATGTCATTAGCATGTTGTTAACATGTTTCTAGCATGATTAGCATGTCACTAGCACATTTCTAGCATGATTAGCAAGTTACTAGCATTATTAGTACGTCATTAGCATGTTGTTAACATGTTTCTAGCATGATTAGCATGTCACTAGCACATTTCTAGCATGATTAGCAAGTTACTAGCATTATTAGTACGTCATTAGCATGTTGTTAACATGTTTCTAGCATGATTAGCATGTCACTAGCACATTTCTAGCATGATTAGCAAGTTACTAGCATGTTGTTAACATGATTCTAGAATGATTACCAAGTTGCTAGCATGTTTATAGCATGATTAGCAGGTTAGTTTTAATGAGTTTGAATGGATTATAAATAGATAGAAGTCTGAAGGGATTGTGGGAGTTTTGTCAGTGTGAGTTTGAATAGTCTTGGCTCATTTGAACATTCCCTCAATGTAAGTCTATGGGATTTTTCACAGCTTTAATCGTTATTTTTAGGAAAATCGTAAGTCTGATCAGTATGAAAAGATAAAGCAACTCGAGTCAGATCAGTCTGAAGATCTGGGCTGAGTTTGGAGTTTGTAGAGCTAAAGCCCTAGGACGAGTTAATGTTGACAGATTTAGTCTCGTAAGATTTAGAAAAAAAAAGTTCTTTACTTTCTCAAGCCAACTACTTTGTCAAAGGCTACTTGTTTTGCCGAAACATTGGTAACTAATAAGCAGTGCTTAAGAGAGTGCGCAGCTATATTTTTTCTTTATTCAAATCAGCGTCTTTACCTGATTGGCCTCGTCAGAGTTTTTCCTCGCCCTCTCCTCTAAAGCTGCCATCTCATTGGTTAGCTTTCCAAGCTCCGCTTCCAGAAGCTGAATCTTTTCCAGTCCTTGAGATCGTGCATTAGACAAACTGGTGAGTCTTTCCATGAGGCCTAGGTTCTCTTTATTCTAGAAAAAGAGAGAGAGAAAGGTTGCGTATTTCAGAGTCACTGCAGAAAATTATACATTTTAACAGGCTGAACGCTTTATTTTAATTTGTGAAATTTGAATTGAATTTGCTAACAGGCATGTGGCAGATGTTTTTATTCAAAACAACTTACTGTACACTCAAGTTATTTTAATATTATTTATATGTGATTATATTATTTATTCATATTTTAAATGAGCTTTTATTTCTATATTTTCAGTTTTCATTTTAGTTTTAGTAATTTTATGCTTTGTACTTGTGTTATTTGTGACCCTGGGCCTCCAAACCAGTCATAAGGCTCAATTATTATTAAATTATTATTAATTTTTTTACACATCATCTGAATAAATGTTGAATAAATATGCATTTTTTTATAGGACAGGATAATATTTGGCTGAGATACAACTATTTGAAAATCAGTAATCTAAAGCTGCAAAAATATCTAAATAGAGAAAAATCACCTTTAAAGTTTTTAGCAATGCATTTTACTAAACAAAAATTAAATTGATACATTTATGGTAGGAAATTTACTAAATATCTTCATGGAACATGATCTTTATTTAATATCCTAATGATTTTTGCCATAAAAGAAAAAAAAAGCCAATCATTTTGACCCCTAAAATGTATTTTTAGCTATTGCTACTTAAGACTGGTTTTGTATCCCAGGGCCACATTTTTATTAGTTTTTGGGGTTTGTTTTAAAGTTTTTGTAAAAAGGTTTATAATTTTAATATTTTACTTATTTAGTTAATTTCCTCAATAACATTTGTAATTTATATTTAAGATCTTTAAGTTTTATTGTTTCAATTTTACTTTTATATTATCAAACCTATGGCATTGGCTTTGGCCTATGTCACAGGCATTAAATATTCACATAGGAGCAGAAAAGAAAATAAATAAATAAACTTTGATATCTCAATTCTTTTTCACAAAAAAAACAGTAAGATTAAATGGAGACCAAGGATTATTCACTCCAGAGTTAAAATGTCCTGATAATGTACTCACCCCCATGTCATCCAAGATATTCATGCCTTTCTTTCTTCAGTCAAAAAGAAATCAATGTTTTTGAGAAAAACATTCCAGGATTTTTCTTCATACAGTGGACGTCAATGGGGATCAGCGGGTTAAAGGTCCAAATTGTGGTTTCAATGCATTTTCAAAGGGCTCTACGCAATCCCAGCCAAACAATCTAGCAAAACAATCCTGCTGTCTGTTTTTTTGTCCTGTCATTTTCTTCAGCTTGTGATCGGTGCACTCACTGCTGATTTGGCGCTAGAGCTGCGCAGATCACAAGCTGCTTCTCCTCCTCTTGTTGCTCATTAACTTTCCTTTATATTCTCTGCTGACTAGTCCTTTTTGCAAGTGCATTGTTTTGTGTTTGGTGCTCTGTGTTCTCCATGCCTTGGGTTTGCTCTTACCTCTGTGTTTACCTTATTGCAGGACGCATAGAGAGAAGGACTGCCGTTCTCTGCCTCGCTCTGTAGTTTTTGCTGGTCCTGGGCTGCGTTCAGCCTTTGTTTTTGTCCAAATTACAAAGTCAAGCTAGTTCAAGATGAGCATTTGTGGTTAAAAAAAAAAAAAAAAAAAAAAAAAAAAAGGTATATTAAATTGACATTTTTCTAGAAAAATGACCAAATGTTTTCTAGAATAGACCCTTTTTCCTTGGATGGGATCGTATAAAGCCCTTTGAAGCAGCATTGAAACTGCAATTTGCACCTTCAACCTATTAATCTCCTTTAAAGTCCACTATATGGAGAAAAATCATGGAATGTTTTCCTCAAAAAAAAGTAACTTCTTTTTGACTGAAGAAAGAAAGACATGAACATCTTGGATGACATGGGGATGAGTAAGTTATCAGGAAATTTTAATTCAGGACTAAACTAATCCTTTGAAATACTAATCCACTGAAAAAGAACCTAATCTCCAAAAAATTTTTTCCAAGATATCAAAGTCAATAAACTCTAAAACTCAAACATTTCTCATCCAACCATCTGAGCTGCTCTCACAGCTATATATTTTTTAGCTCTCTAAACTTAACATACTTCAACTTCATAATACACATTCATTTGTGTCTATTTCCATTCATCCAAAGGAGTTTTAGGAGAGCAGTCTTTTCTTGAGGCTTAAAGGGATAGTTAACCCAAAAATGAAAATTCAGTTGTTAACCCTCATGTCATTTCAAAAACATAAGACGAGCATTTGTGGTTAAAAGTTATTACATTTAAAAGTTTTCTAGAAAATGACCAAATGTTTTCTAGAATAGACCCTTATTTCTTGGCTGGGATCGTACAAAGCCCTTTGAAGCAGCTTCAACTTACTAATCTCCTTTGAAGTCCACTATATGGAGAAAAATCCTGGAATGTTTTCCTCAAAAAACGTAATTTATTTTCGACTGAAGAAAGAAAGACATGAACATATTGGATGACATGGGAATGAGCAAGTTATCAGGAAATTTTAATTCAGGAGTAAACTAATCCTTTAGGTCTTCATTGAAAAAGAACCTAATCTCAAAAAAAAAAAAAAAAAAATAATAATAATAATAATAATAATAATAATTATTATATATATATATATATATAAATTTGTCAAGATATCAAAGTCTGCAATCAAAACTGAGAGACCTCATTATGAACGCAAACATTTCTCATCCAACCATCTGCTCTCCACATTTATTTTATAGCTCTCTAAACTTACCATACTTCAACTTCATAATACACATTCATTTGTGTCTATTTCCATTCATTTAAAGGTGTTTTAGGAGAACTGTCTTTTCTTGAGGCTTAAAGGGATAGTTAACCCATAAATCAAAATTTAATTGTTAACCCTCATGTCGATCAAAAAACATAAGACGAGTTTGTGGTTAAAAAGTATTACATTTAAAAGTTTTCCATAAAAAAAAAAAAAAAAAAAAAAAAAAAAGACCAAATGTTTTCTAGAATAGACCCTTATTCCTTGGATGGGATCGTATAAAGCCCTTTGAAGCAGCATTGAAACTGCAATTTGCACCTTTAACCTACTAATCCCCTTTAAAGTCCACTATATGGAGAAAAATCCTGGAATGTTTTCCTCAAAAATGTAATTTCTTTTCGACTGAAGAAAGACATGAACATCTTGGATGACATGGGGGTGAATAAGTTATCAGGAAATTTTAATTCAGGAGTAAACTAATCTTTTAGGTCTCCATTGAAAAAGAACCTAATCTCAAACAACTCTAGAGTTTTAAAAAAAACAGTATCTAAGATATCAAAATCTGAATTCAAAAGTGATTTACGAAACTCATTACGAGCTGCTCTCCACATTTATTTTATAGCTCTTTAAACTTACCATACTTCAACTTCATAATACACATTCATTTGTGTCTATTTCCATTCATTTAAAGGAGTTTTAGGAGAACCGTCTTTTCTTGAGGCTTAAAGGGATAGTTAACCCACAAATGAAAATTCAGTTGTTAACCCGATCCAAAAACATAAGACGAGCATTTGTGGTTAAAAAGTATTACATTTAAAAGGTTTCTAGAAAATGACCAAATGTTTTCTAGCATAGACCCTTGTTCCTTGGCTGGGATCGTACAAAGCCCTTTGCAGCAGCTTCAACTTACTAATCTCCTTTGAAGTCCACTATATGGAGAAAAATCCTGGAATGTTTTCCTCAAAAAACATAATTTATTTTTTTGACTGAAGAAAGAAAGACATGAACATCTTGGATGACATGGGGATGAGTAAGTTATCAGTAAATTTAAATTCAGAACTAATCCTTTAGGTCTCCATTGAAAAAGAACCTAATCTCAAACAAAAAAAAAAATAATTTAATTTGCCAAGATATCAAAGTCTGAATTCAAAAGTGAGAGATCTCATTATGAACTCATTATGAGCTGCTCTCCACATTTATTTTATAGCTCTCTAAACTTACCATACTTCAACTTCATAATACACATTCATTTGTGTTTATTTCCATTCATCCAAAGGAGTTTTAGGAGAGCCGTCTTTTCTTGAGGCTTAAAGGGATAGTTAACCCAAAAATTAAAATTCAGTTGTTAACCCGATCCAAAAACATAAGACGAGCATTTGTGGTTAAAAAGTATTAAATTTTTCTGGAAAATTACCAAATGTTTTCTAGAATAGACCCCTATTCCTTGGCTAGGATCATATAAAGCCCTTTGAAGCAGCTTCAACCTACTAATCTCCTTTGAAGTCCACTATATGGAGAAAAATCCTGGAATATTTTCCTCAAAAAAAAAACAAAAAAAACTTAATTTCTTTTCGACTGAAGAAAGAAAGACATGAACATCTTGGATGACATGGGGATGAATAAGTTATGAGTAAACTAATCCTTTAGATCTCCAATGAAAAAGAACCTAATCTCAAAAAAAAAAAAAAACTAAATTTGCCAAGATATCAAAGTCTGAAATCAAAAGTGAGAGATCTCACTGCTCTCCACATTTAATGTATAGCTCTCTAAACTTACCATACTTCAACTTCATAATACACATTAATTTGTGTTTATTTCTATTTATCCAAATAAGTTTTAGGAGAACCAACTTTTCTTAAGACTTAAAGAGATAGTTAACTCAAAAATGAAAATTCAGTTGTTAATTACTCACCCTCGAGTCGTTCCAAAATCATAAGACCTTTGTTCATCTCCGGAACACAAAATAAGATATTTTTTATTAAATCCAAAAGACGAAGGTCTTACAGGTTTGGAACGACATGAGGCTGAGTAATTCATGACATAATTTTCATTTTTGGGCGAACTATCCCTTTAACATTCAGTAACATTTTCCTCTATGTTTTCTGCTTGTACCTGCTCTTCTATTTTCTTGCGCAGCTGCTGGACTCGGTACGACAGCTGCACGTTGATGACCAGCCGACGCATGGTTTGAAAGCGACGGCGCACCAGCCAAGCTCGAGCGTATTTCTGCAGAACCAGAGCCTTGTGTTCGGCCAACATCTACAATAAAACACAGAGACTCACAGTCAGATGTGTGATTACACAGTGTTGGGGGTAACGTATTACAAGTAACGCAAGTTACGTAATAATATTACTTTTTCTGGTAACTAGTACAGTAACACATTACTTTTTCATTTCCAAGAATATATCCAAATTACTTTGTTTCCCTTATGTATTTAATCCCATTTTATTAACCAATGACTTTGCTGCTGACCTTTCTTGATCCAATTCAACAGATTTTGTCTTGTTTCCAGCCAAAATTGTCAAAACATTCTTAAATCAAGAAGGATTTTCTAGAAAAGTAAATAAGACAAGTAAACAAGTCAAAATTTAGTGAGTTTTTGCTTAGAACAAGCAAAATAATCTGCCAATGGGGTAATCAATTTTTTTATTACAAACAGAAAGCAAGATTATTTTGCTTACCCCATTGGGAGATTATTTTGCTTGTTTCAAACAAACACACACTTAATTTTCACTTGTTTTCAGAAAAAAAACAAGACAATTTTTACTTGTCTAGAAAATCCTTCTTGATTTAAGAATTTTTAGATATTTTGGCTTGAAACAAGACAAGAAAAGCATTTTTTGGCAGTGTACTAATAAGCAAAACTTACTTTAGATTAACTAACATTTGTGCTTCTGTGAAAAGAAACAGTTCTACTGTACAGATATGAAGTTAATTTTCCTTTAGCCTTAGGCTTATTCACTTAATTTCATTTTGATGTGAAAGGGCTTTTACATTTGATAAGAATCAAACTTTTTTTGTATTAAAAACAAGCAAGCCCTGCCCAGATTTAAAAAGTAAAGCAAAAGTAACATAACGCATTACTTTCCATAAAAAGTAACGAAGGTAATTAGTTACTTTTTTAGGGAGTAACGCAATATTGTAATGCAATACGTTTAAAAGTAACTTTCCCCAACACTGTGACTATGTGATCAAGGTCAAAAGACCATCATGAAATGACAAACGACAAAACTTTGCCTTTCTGTAGTGCTTGCGGGCCATCCATCCTCTGGTGTAGGCCTGTATGACGACTGTAGCCCTCAGGACAAGCTGGTAAATCCTCCGTACCAGATACCCACGGCAGTGTCTCTGAAGCACCATCGCTGCCCAGCCCTGCTTCAGCGCCAGAGCTGTTACAGTGCATCTGCAACAGAACGGTTTTTAATTTTAATTTAAAAGCAGCATTTAGAATTGATATCAAATACAAAATTCACTTTTACATGGTGTTTGCATATAAATGTGGCTTAGCAGTGTGTGGACACAACCACCCTTTAATGATAAAAATGCATTCTCTCCATTTTTTAAATCCCTGAAAAACCAAAATTCTCAATTATCAAGTCGTTTTGATTTTCTGAGCAGTATGACGTCACATTGGCCAGGCCCCGCCCATGACCGCTGAGGGACTGTCTCGTATTAGCATATTTTAACCCACCATTTTGTCTGCGCTTGAGCAGCTATAGCAACAACGTCTCCCGACATCAGAGCCACTGATGACGCAGTGGATTAGTTTTGCTTTTTATAGTAACATGCCAGCAAATACACACAAAAAAAAAAAAAATAGAAGAGAGGGGCGGGGTGTGCAGTAGCTCATTATCATTTAAAGAGACATGCCCCAAAATGGGTCGCTGTGAACAAAGCGGTTTTTGACTAGGAAAAAAGGAAGTTGTTTATATGACCATCAAGGAATTTTAATCAAAGTATGTTGCAGAAATTTCATGAAGACCCTAAAGAATCATACCAACTTGCAAACGGAGCATCCAATGTCCCCTTTAATAACAACACGTGAGACGAGCTTATGCGTTTCATATGTGCTATTCTTTAATAGTTTGTTTATGTGCACATGCTACTGATTGACTCTTTGGTTGCATTATGTCATCCATATTTTGTATGTTGATGCATTTTAAGATGACAAAATTGGCTTGACACATGCATAAGTGCCATTTTTTTAAGTGTGAATGAGCCGGTTTATTACATAAACTAATAACAACAACAACAACAACAACAACTTCTAGTGAAATAAAAAAAAAAAAATAAAAAAAAAAAAAAGTTACAAACTAATAACAACTTTTTGTGAAATAAAAATAAATAAATTAAAATTACTTTTCAGTTAGTTGGCAAGGCAACATGTAGTTAAACCTGATGTACTAAAATAACTAAAAATTCGATTAAAAATATGAGAGAAAAAAAAAAAAAAAAAAAAAAAAAAAAAAAAAAAAAAAAAAAAGTAAAATAAAAATTAAATAAATGTAAAACTATTATTAAAATAATAAAAATTTAAAAATGGCAAAAAAAAAAAAAAAAAAAAAAAAAAAAAAAAAAAACCACAACAAAATTAATGAAAAATATAAAAATGAAAACAAATTTAAAATAAAAGAAACTATAAAAGCATCCCAGTGATGCTTTATAGACTACTTTTTTGGTGCTTGTTTGTTTTTAGAGTTTGGGTTGCCTAACACATTTTGTTTTTAAAGGAAAGACAGAAAGACACACCCACACACACACCCACCCACCCACACGGGGGTTTTACTTTTTAAAAATGCCCAAGATCGCTGTGTTCTGCTCCATTCTGTTAATTTCTACCATTTTTTTTTTTTAAACACACCTTTTAAAAGTTTAGGGTAAGTATTTATTTATTGAAAGAAATTACTTTTGTTCTGCAAGGATGCATTAAAATGATCAAAAAGTGATTTAAAAAGAAATTTATAATGTTACTAAAGACTCCTATTCGAATAAATGCTGTTATTTTGAACTTTCTAGTCAAAGAATCAAAAAAAAAAAAAAAAAAAACACAACACCATCATGGTTTCCACAAATATATGAAAACAACTGTTTTTAAAATGAATGATAAATCATAAATGTTTCTTAAACCAGCATATTAGAATGATTTCTGAAGGATCATGTGACACTGAAGACTGCAGTAATGATGCTGAAAATTCAGCTTGGCATCAAAGGATTTTTTGATCAAGAAATATTCAGAAAGGTCATGTTAAAAGCCTATTTTGAATTTCTAGCACTTCCGGAAACACTCACCTGATCTGTTTCTTTCCACGCACATACTGTTGGATAGTGATGGCAGCTTGTCTCATGTGCAGGAACTTGCGTCTCTGCCTCCAGCCCCTAACGTGCTTCTGTATCGTCACACAAGCTGCACGAAGATGATCTAAACGCAGCTTCTCCAGGTATGCCACCTGTCCTGCTCGGAAGAAGATCTTGGTCCGACCGAATTTGTACTGGTTGGAATCCTGTAATGGACCAAAGAAGACTTTATCAGAACATGGCTGAAGAAGACAAGCTCTCAGATGTTGCACAGTGCATTTCTCTTACAGGAATAAGTCTCTGTAAAACCGTCTTGCACGTCTGCTTCTTCTCTCCTAACTTCAGCTCCGACTGGCTCATCAAGATACTGTAACGGCTGTAAAACTCGATATACGTCCACCTGTAGGGATGGATAGAGACAATGACAACTATTATTAAAAACATTACTAATCTGTGCATCTGTGGCTATTTCAACTTGGGTTGGTTGGAATTTTTTCACAATTTTTTTGGAATATTTCACCTCTCATTAATTACTCACCCTCATGTTGACTTTCGATCATCTTCGGAACACAAACTAAGATATTTTTGATGAAATCAGAGAGCTTTCTGAATCTGCATATAGTGAACTGAATGAACTGACACATTCAAGGACCAGAAAGACTGTCGTGAATGTGCATCAAAGATTGACACAAAGTTGAAATCATTTGTTATTTCTGTCTTCTTTGCACACAAAAAGTATTCTCATAGCTTCATAACATTATGGTTTAAATGCTGATGTCACATGAACTATTTTAACAATGTCATTATTTCCTTTCTGGGCCTTGAATGTGTCAGTTTCGTTGCGGTCTATGCAGGGTTAGAAAGCTCTTGGATTTCATCAAAAATATCTGAATTTGTGGTCCGTAGATAAACAAAGGTCTTACAAGTTTGGAACGACATGAGGGTGAGTATTTAATGCCAGAATTTTCATTTTTGGGTGAACTATCCCTTTAACAATTCTCACAAAAACGTGTCCAGGTCACACACAAAAAAAAAAAAGAGAAATATAATTATATATAATTATTGTCAAAAAGAATTTGACACTGTGGCATTTTTTTCATGACGACTAAAAGCATTTTCAAAATACACTATTTAAAAAAACAAAACAAAAAAAAACAAACATAAAAACACTACATTAATATTTTCTATAATTTACAGTGATTTTTACACAGTATTTACTGTACACTTACAGTATTTAAAAAAAAAAAAAGTAAATAAAATACATGGATTAAATAAAACCATATTACATAACAATGCAAGTCACAATGCAAATAATAATCATAATGATCCTAAATATAGGGCTTTCATTAAGCAAAATATAATATATCATTTTTTACTTTTAAATTTTGAAGCAAAATTTGGCCTGGACATGTTCCTGACAGGTTTTCTTAATTAAGTTATTTCTATACTATTAATATATATATTATATATTTTTATATAGCTGTGAACGCTGTTATATATATATATATATTATATATTTATATATATATATATATATATATATATATATATATATATATATATATATATATATATATATAATTAATTTAACTTTCAGGTTATTTAAGATTTAGTAATTTTGTTTATACATCATTTGAAAATAATTTTTTTTTATAGCTTTTAATCTAATATTTCTATTTTATTTCAGATTCATTTTAATTAAATTGGACTAATTCTAGGTTTATGTAACAAAAACAATAATATTCCCTCATAGATAGTTTACTATAAATATGTCTTCCTGTATATTTCGTGCTTTGTGTTATTCAATCACAGGGTCATATCTGTATGAAAGTCACAGAGTCTTTACAGAGCGGTCATAACTGATGCTAAAAAGGCCAAAAAGTGACACCTTAATGGTGCACAGAGAGCGTAGGCAAAACTAAGGGCCAGATTACCAACAAATTGTCTTTTGGTGTTAAAATAGTATTGGCAAGATTTACTAAAGAATTAGCGCAGAAAAGGTCTGGACAGTTATTTTTGCACCTGACCTTACTGAATATGCATTTGTAAGAGTTTCCCTTTCAGACGCAAAATTTAGGAGGAGAGTTTAAAAATGAAATGTAATTCTTTTGAAATTTCATAAGAATGAAATGTAAAATTGTCAAATGACTGGTATTTGCGCCCAAAAAAAGCAAGTCTTAAAGCAGGCACTAATTTGCACTGCTCTCTGTAGATTACGCCGGTCATTAAAGAACACAGACGCAGAAAGATCATTTCAATAATGTGCACATTGTCAGTAAAATCACATGCAGAATTTGGAATTGCACTCTAATGCTAATTTGCCCTAGTTTAGTAAATCTGGCCCCAAAACTTGTAAGGTGGTTAAAGATACAGTATCTGAGAAAACAGACGTTCGGAAAACTTGAGGGAATGACTGAGGTCACCTGGACGGGTAACTCTGGGCACTGATACGGATGGTCTCCAGCACACCACAGGCCCTCAGCTGCTGCACCACACGCTTTGAGTCATATCTGAACAAAACACACACAAATAAATACAATGCATACCAAAAAAAAACAAAAAACAAAATACAGTCTTGTTGTCACTTACTCAAACGGCTGTTTCTCCTCATTAGGTTTAATACAGCGCACATAATGAGGCGTAGTAGCATTCAGTGTCTCCATTAACAGGTACAAAGAACTTCGAAACTAGATGAAGCATACATACAGTCATGTGAAAAAGTTAGGACACCCTATTGAATTCCATGGTTTTCTGTATCAGGGCATAATAAAAAAAATTAAAAAAAATCTGGTCCTTGGCAGGTCTTAAAATTTGGAAAATAAAACCTCTGATGAACAACAATACATGGAAATACATGAAAATGAGCTTTATTGCCAGGTATGTTTGCACATACTAGGAATTTGTGATGCACTTTTTTTTTTTTCAGGATGTTTTGATAAATATAAAGTTCATGAACAACATTTATTTGCATTTATCAAATATATAAATTCAATTTGTTAATGCATTTATTAAACAGAAATGATTTTAAATGTTTTCACTCACTTTTCATCACTTTAATGCATAATTATTATTAATTTCTCTCTCTTTTTTAAATGTTTTTCAAATGTCTGAGTGGTAGCTATATTGTTTCCACAAAAATATTAAGCAGCAAAATAGTTTTTAACATTGATAATGAGAAATATTTCTTGAGCAGCAAATCAGCATAACATTATGATTTCTGAAGGATTGTGTGACACTAAAACTTCTCTTTGCAAAAAACAGATTTAACATTTGCCGAATGTTGCGTTCCCAAATGCAAATTAAGCTGAAACCAAGCGCAGCGCTAACAGTGAATCGAAACTAAAAACAGCACTGTAAAAGCAGGCATGTATCGCGTCAGACTACAGTCTAATATAATATGTGACCCCGGACGACCAAACCAGTCTTAAGTTGCACAGGTATATTTGTAGAAATAACCAAAAAATACACTGTATGGGTCAAAATGATAAATTTTACTTTTATGCCAAAAATCATTAGGATATTAAGTAAAGATCATGTTCCATGATGATATTTTGTAAATTTCCTACTGCAAATGTATCAAAACTTAATTTTTGATTAGTAATATGCATTGCTAAGAACTTCATTTGGACAACTTTAAACGCAATTTTCTCAATTTAGATTTTTTGTACCCTCAGATTCCAGATTTTCAAATAGTTGTATCTCGGCCAAATATTGCCCTATCCTAACAAACCATACATCAATGAAAAACATATTTATTCAGCTTTCAGATGATGTATAAATCTCAATTTCAAAAAATTGACACTTAAGACTGGTTTTGTGGTCCAGGGTCACATATAATATAATGACATCACAACCATTGTGATTTTTATGAAATCACTAAGCAATCTCAAATATCACCGTTATTCAAAAAAAGTTAAGGGGCTGAACACGTTTTTAGCGCGGATTCTACTCGCATTTGGCACTTTGAACGCTTTTAATGTTAACTGTCCTTCAGATGCCACCACGAGCATTTACGGCGCTCTCAGGACCACTCCATCCATTTTCACAATTTATTTACCAGTAATGAATTGCTTAAGGCCATTTGCGCGATTTCAACGATTTCAATTCCGCCCCTCAAAAAAAAAAAAAAAAAACTAGAATCTACGCGAATCACATGGGTCATCCTTCAGAGGTCGGAAGATACAGAAATCCATTTAAAAAAAAAACAATAAATAAATAAAAAAAAACAAAAATCAAAATGTCAAATGTGAGGCCATCCTTCCGACAGCTAATGCTTGACCAAAATCGGGTCATGCAACAGGACAATGAGCCCAAGCACATCAGCAAATCTACAACAGAATGGCTGAAAAGAAAAGAAAAGAACCAAGGCCCAGTCAAAGTCCAGACCTCATCCTGACTCAAATGCAGTGGTGAGAGCTGTCCATAAACAAATGCCCACGAACCTCAATAAACTACAGCCAAAATTCTCCCAGAACGATATGAGAGACTAATAAAGTCATATAGGAAATTACTACTTCAAGTTATTACTGCTAAAAGTGGATCTACAAGCAATTGAATCATAGGGCGTCCTAACTTTGTCACACATGGTTTTTCCATCTTGGCTTTATTTTTGTTAATTAAATACTGACACGGTGTGATTTGACATGTAATGTTTATCTGAGGACCTGCCATAGACCTGATATAAAAAAACATGGAATTCAATAGGGTGTCCTAACTTTTTTGTCCTTCTTATTAAATTAGCCAAGAAGTCATGATTATTACTTAGTAGTGCAGTCATTTTGTACCTTGTCTCCTACAGTGGTTCTCAGCTGCTTGTTTGAAGCTTTGACTCGAGGTTGCGCCGGTGTTACCTTGATTATTTTTTGCCCAGAATTTGATTCCTTCTCTTTGAAAAAATCTGCCAAGACAGCAAACTAACAACAGAAATTACATCAACAACATAATAATGACATTAAACTTCAATGAGCATAAAGGGAGCTGTTATGTTTATACCCGACTAGTGCGCATGATGTCCACCAGCTCTTCATAAAGAGTGTCTCTGTTCTTCTCCAAAAAACCTTTGCACTGGTATTCTACCTAAAGAAAACGGTTTCAGGTCTTTATGCACCATTTTCACATTTAAGGCAGTACAAAGACAAGTAATAGTCTCTCACTTTATCAGCAAAATGCTGGATCACAAAAGAGTCATTAGACATCCTGGGTTTCTCAAAGTGCAGGTTTGAGCCTAGAAAATTGTACAGCTTTTGCAGCCAGTTTTTATCAGTGCCCTGCGGGAACTGTGGGAGAAAACAATTCAGTTAGTGCAAAAAAAAAAAATAATCAGAATAATCCTAAATATAGGATTTTAGTTTACGTTTTATCATTTGTTATGTATTTTTTGTCATTTTTCTCACTTTATTTCAGTTTTAGAAATTGTGTACTTCAACCTAAAATGTTATTTAGTTTAGTTAAAGTTATAAAAGGAGACATTAAATTGATAGCTGGAGTGAACAAACAAAGATCCTTAGAATATTGCAGCTCTTTCATGAAAAAAAAAAAAAAAAAAAGTAATCTGAATTATTAATAGGATAGGGAATGTTTCTCTCCTTGACACAGTAAGAAATATCAGCCAATCAGAACATATCTGATGCTTAATATTCAGCAGGTGGCTGATTTTTCACCAATGGGATTTAATTGTAGGCGGAGCTACCTGGTTTAAAGCTGGTCAAGTCAGAAAGTGTCATTCTCACCAGACACTCCTCATCCAAAAGGTCCAGAATGCCCATCTTGGCCTCGATGAGATCAATAACAGGCTGATTGTCATAGAAATCGATCAGCGTCCATGGAATGTCCTCTTTCATGTACTCCTCCTGCTCCAGTTTAAACACGTGCTGATGGGATGATAATCAGTGACATGTTTTTATAGGTTACACTGTAAATCAATTTTATTTCAAGGAAAAGGCCATAAAGATTAACCTACCAGGTTGAACTGCTGCTGCAGCTTCTCGTTGGCATAGTTGATGCAGAACTGCTCGAAACTGTTAATGTCAAAGGTCTCAAATCTAGCGGAAGACAAAAGACAGATTAACATTTGAAAAAAAAATGTTACACTAAAAGCCCAGAAAAGAACATTCAAGGAATTTAAGCAATACTTCTTTGATTTTTCAACCAGAAATCTCACTTTAAGCATTGTCTTATCTTTCAAAAAAAGATAAATAAAAATATTCTAATAAAAATGTCAAAAATAAAATGCAAAGTATAACTAATAACTAATAACTAATTTATTTTTTCTTTGTTTTGTTTTTAGAACTGTGCTGCCTTAATGGTTTGATGCTTTCTAAAAAAAAAAAAAAAAAAAAAGTGCAAAATTGTTCCGAAATCCTGATCTGAACCAAACGATTTGCTATCCCCACTCTGAAGTTCAGATCTAAATCAAATGATTCATGAACCATCGTTTCAGATCAGGACTCAGAGCATGCATCGTGAATCATTCGATACGAATCAGGACTTCAAATCGTGCATTGCGAATCATTTGATTTGAATCATTCAATTCACAAAATGCTTCACGAACCCACTCTGATCTAAATGAAATGATTCACGATATGCACTCCGAAGTCCTGATCTGAATCAAACGATTTGCGATATGTGATTTGAAGTCCCGATCCAAGTCAAATGATGATAATTTCAGATCAGGACTCAAAGCGCTAAAACAAATAATTTTATTTAGATTGTAACTTTGCGTAGCGCAAATCATTTGATCCAGTTTGGGTCTTCAAATCGTGCATTGCAAATCATTTGATCTGAATCATTCAATTCGCAAAATGATTCACAAACCCGTTCCGATCTAAATTGGATGATTTACGAACCATTTCAGGTCAAAATGTGGAGGGTGGATCAAATCATTTGACTTAGATCAGAACTTCATCAGATCATTTGATTCAGATCAAGACTTCAATTCACGTAGTGCAAATCATTTGATTTGAATCATTCAGTTCGCCAAAAAAAAAAAAAAAAAACACACACTTTGCAATATGAGCTCCGAATTCCTAATCTGAATCAAATGATTTGTGATACGTGAGGTCCTGATCTAAGTCAAATGATGATCATTTCAGAACAGGACTTGAAGCGCTATCACAAATCTAAATAACATTTTTTTGATTTTTTTAGATCGGAACTTTGCATATCGCGAATCATTTGATCCAGATTGGGACTTCAAATCGTGTATTGCAAAGCATTTGATTTGAATCATTCAATTCGCAAAATGATTCAAAAACCTGTTCCAATCTAAATCAAATGATTCACAAACCATCATTTCAGATCAGAATGTGGAGTGCGGATCGCAAAATATTTGATCCAGATTGGGACTTCAAATCGTGTATTGTGAATCATTTGATTTGAATCATTCAATTCGCAAAATGATTCACAAACCCGTTCCGATCTAAATCAAATGATTTGCGATATGCGATTTTAAGTTCCGATCTAAGTCAAATGATTCACAAACCATCATTTCAGATCAGAATGTGGAGCGCGGATTGCAAATAATTTGACTTAGATCGGAACGTCATCAGATCATTTGATTCAGATCAAGACTTCAATTCGCGTAGCACAAATCCTTTGATTTGAATCATTCAATTCGCAAAATCTAATCACTTCAAACCTAAAACAAATGCTTTGCAATATGAGCTCCGTATTCCTAATCTCAATCAAATGATTTGTGATACGTGAAGTCCCGAGCTAAATCATATGATTTGCGATATGCAATTTAAAGTCCTGATCCAAGTCAAATGATGGTCATTTCAGATCAGGACTCAAAGCGCAATCACAAATCATTTGATTTAGATTGGAACTTTGCATATCGTGAATCATTTGATCCAGATTGGGACTTTAAATCGTGTATTGCAAATCATTTGATTTAAATCATTCAATTCGCAAAATGATTCAAAAACCCATTCCGCTCTAAAATCAAATGATTTGCGATTTGTGCTCCAAAGTTCGAATCAAAATCAAATGATTCATGAACCATCATTTCAGATCAGAATGTGGAGCGTGGATTGCAAATAATTTGACTTAGATTTAGGCCTGCACGATTAATCGAAGGCGATTGGCATGCGCATGTTGTCGGTGAAGCCGGTTGCGTAATCAGCAGTAAATCTCCAGCACCTGTGTTCAGGTGGAGCAGCATGTACTACACAGAGCCGTACTCCACAGAAAAGATGCGCTGAATCGCGTTTATCGGGCGATTATGAAATCGAAAGAAATCGTTTGCGATAATGACAGCTGTTTGCGTAGCTTCTCAATGAACTACGGCTCTGTTTAGACATGTTGCTACACCTGAAATCATGTGAAAATATCACATTTAATGACGTTTTTACTCCAAACTCACTTTATAATATACCATTTATATCAGTCAAGTGTTTGAAATAAATCTTTCTGTGAGATAGTATAGCTATTTACACAGAATAAAGCACGAATGGTATTCTAAGCAATGATAAAGGCATTGCATTATTATATACTGCATTATAAGGAAAATTATAATGAGAAGAAGTCAGATAAATCATATATTGTTGTAGTCGTGGGTTTATTAGTCACGTTGAATCAATGACAGCAGTTAAATCTTGTTTATTCAGCTGCAGCGATAGCAAAGATGCGTTTCTATTTCTCTTCTTCTGGCGTATTTTGAGTTTCCGCGTGAGAATGAGAGCGCCCTCTGGCCTTCGGATGAAGATTTACTAAACACAGAACAGTGCTTTTCTAGAAGATACGCATGACAATCGCAGCTTTCGATTAATCCCGATTGCGATTTCACTTCGATTAATCGTGCAGCCCTACTTAGATTGGAACTTCATTGGATCATTTGATTCAGATCCAGACTTCAATTCACTTAGTGCAAATCATTTGATTTGAATCATTCAATTCACAAAATGATTTATGAACTTGTTCCGATCTAAATAAATGTATAAATATCGCAATATGCGATTTGAAGTCCAGATCTAAGACAAATAATTTGCAAACCCACTCTGAAGTTCAGATTTAAATCAAAGGAACCATAATTTCAGATCAAGACTTTGAGCGTGGATCACAAATCATTTGATTTAGATCGGGACTTTAAACCATGTATCATTAATAATTTGATTTGAATCATTTAATTTGTGAAATGATTTATAAACCCATTTAAATTGAAATCTAATGATTTGCGATACGCGATTTGAAGTCCCGATATGCAACATGATGCGTGATCCGATTAAAACGTGCTTTCGCAGTGGTTTAACTGATTCTGAGTTTCGAAAATCTATGTTTCACCCATCACACCATGCTTTTAAAAAACATTACAAGTAATGGCGAAATTCAAAAATGAATTAGCTCTTTCATTTTGATCTGGTTTCTGCTAGTGAATAGCTATAATTGTATTTGGCTTTACTGAATGTTCATTTTAGACACTACTTCAAATATACATATAGATGAATTCAAGTTGACATACCCATAAATATCCAACACCCCAATAAATGAATGTTGCTTTCCAGGGACCATTAGTGCCTGGTTGATCTTGTGGATGACCCAGTCGAAAAGATGGGCGTAGATGTGTTTGGCAAGGGCGTCACGGGCGTTGATGGCACGTTCCTTGGGCTGCGGTTTCACCACCGTCTCTGCTGACAGGACTATCCGTCTGTGACACAGCCAGCGGCACATGTTGTCCATGCTGACGCCCATCAGCTCACAGAATATGGATAAGTGAGGGTCTCTGGACTGAGAGAGAGCGCAGAATTAACATCTGATGAAAGTCCTGATTAGGTCTTAGGTCAATTAACAATGTCAAAACACCTAAAACTGCACAAATAAGCATACTACTTACACCGATGGATGATTTCTCAGAGCCGTTTTCCTTGATTTTTACGTTTCCCAAATGCAGAATCGCAGCGAGCACCTTAAACACATCAGCCTGAAAACTGTCCTTAAGACCTGAAGAGAAACAAGGCTGCATCAACACAGCTGAAAGAACAACTGAAGAGATGTGTTTTTGACAAATATGACAAAAAAGCAGGAGCGCAAGATGAAGATTAAGTGCAATACACAACGAGACGAGGGGCAGAAACACACATACACAACGATGAGATCGGAACAATGAGACATGAAACTGAACCAAATTATAAAGGGTAGCTAATGAGCAAGAGGGGTGTGGTTGATAAACGAGGGGGGGGAACATAACCAAATATGGGCAAGAAGGAACTGGAACGAACCAAAGTACAAAAGGACTAAACCAATGAAAGACAGGAATGAACAACAAAAGTGTTCATGACTGTTAGTTACCTAGTAGACTGAAGGTTCTGCGTGTTTCTGCCATGTCAGCGTGATCATCCACACCCTCAATCTCTGTCTCACCACCCAGACATGTGTAGTTGAACCTGTCTGCGCCCACTACTCAATAAAGGAAGAACACGGCCACATTACAGACAGGATTTACTCTCTATAGTTTTCATCTCATTTTGCTTATATTACCTGAAAGTTGCTCTTTATACATGTTAAAGAGGAAAACATAAACTTAGTGTTACTTTAACCAGTCCACATCTGTCTGTCTGTCTATCTATCTTTCTGTTTGTCTGTCTATCTATCTATTAATCTGTCTGTCTATCTTTGTTTCTGTCTATCTATTAGTCTGTCTGTCTATCTTTCTTTTTCTGTCTATCTGTTTATCTATTCTATCTTATCTATCTATCTATCTATCTATCTATCTATCTATCTATCTATCATCTGTCTGTCTCTCTGTCTTTCTGTCTGTCTATCTTTGTTTCTGTCTATTTATCTATATGTCTGTCTTTCTTTCTTTCTTTCTTTGTCTACCAGTCTGTTGAACTATCTTTCTTTATGTCTATCTATCTATCTATCTATCTATCTATCTATCTATCTATCTATCTATCTATCATCTGTCTGTCTCTCTGTCTGTCTGTCTATCTTTGTTTCTGTCTATTTATCTATGTCTTTCTTTCTTTTCTTTCTTTCTTTCTTTCTTTCTGTCTACCAGTCTGTTGAACTATTTTTCTTTATGTCTGTCTATCTATCTATCTATCTATCTATCTATCTATCTATCTATCTATCTATCTATCTATCTATCTATCTATCATCTGTCTGTCTGTCTCTGTCTGTCTATCTTTGTTTCTGTCTATTTATCTATGTCTTTCTTTCTTTCTTTCTGTCTACCAGTCTGTTGAACTATCTTTCTTTATGTCTATCTATCTATCTATCTATCTATCTATCTATATGTCTGTCTGTCTATCCATCTTTCTGTCTGTCTGTTGAACTATCTATTTTTCTTTATGTCTGTCTGTCTGTCTGTCTGTCTATCTATCTATCTATCTGTCTGTCTGTCTTTCTGCCTATTTATATGTCTATCTATCTTTCTGTCTGTCTGTCTGTCTGTCTGTCTGTCTGTCTAGTCCAATCAACTTTCTGTGTTTCAACGTAAAGTTAATAGTTAAAAAAGTTAAATTTTAAGATCCTATTTGCACAATGCAATACATATCCATCTGTCATATAACTATGTCATGCAGGCAGAATTTTATGTTTCGTAACGTATACTACAAAAAAAAACAAAAAAAAAAAACAATTATGATCATAGCCTTTGTTGCCCCCTGGACTCTCCTATATGAATAGCCACTCCTATTCACATAAAATCCAAAGTCATATAACATGTACAGAAACACTCACACAGTCTTAAGTCTTTAAACTCCGGCTGATTTGCACACGCACACAACTGGTAGAAGATGTGATAATTTCTCTCATTCTCTGACTGCAGGGGAACAAATGAGACACTATGAGTTTTGCACATTTATTATTGAGTTATTCTGTCAAGTTCACAAACTGTAAAAAGCATCTTTGACCTGAAAAACCACCCTTGACTTTTCCAGAAGGTATGTCCTCATGTTAGCACCAATGATTTGGTATCTTTTGTCGAAGCTGATCTCAGTGTACTTCCCGAACCGACTGCTGTTGTCATTTCTGGTTGTTTTTGCATTTCCAATGGCCTGCAAACACATCAGATATTGCAAAACATCACAGATATATCACATTTGTATGATCCTGCTGGTAGAAATGGTTTGCTTTACCTCAGTGATCGGGTTGGATGCCAAAACTTTATCTTCCACCCGAGTTTTGCTGCCAGATTTGCTAACCACAGCAAAGTACCTCATAGCATAGCGAGCAGATACGGTCTTTCCAGCTCCGGACTCACCGCTCACAATGATGGACTGATTCTTGTTATTCCTGCAGTTTGAACAAAAAAAGTACTGCACTAAAATAACTGGGCCTTGTTTTCATACCTCCAGACATACAGTTTTTTAGTTTAAAGGGGTGGTTTAAGACCAGTGTTGGGGAAAGTTACTTTTAAAAGTAATGCATTATGATATTACGTTACTCCCTAAAAAAAAGTAACTAATTACGTTACTTAGTTACTTTTTATGAAAAGTAATGCTTTACATTACTTTTGCGTTACTTTTGCATTACTTTTTAAATCTGGGCAGGGCTTGTTTCGATTCTTAGCAAATGTAAAAGCCCTTTCACACCAAAATGAAATGAAGTGAATAAGCCTAAAGCTAAAGGAAAATTAAATTCACGTCTGTACAGTAGAACTGTAGGAAAATAAATACTCTTCAGCAATGAGAAAAAAAGCACAAATGTTAGTTAATCTAACGTAAGTTTTGCTTATTAGTACACTGGAAAAAATGTTTTTCTTACTTAGATTTTTTGTCTTCTTTCTAGCCAAAATATCAAAAAATTCTTAAATCAAGAAGAATTTTCTAGACAAGTAAAAATTATTGTCTTGTTTTTTCTGAAAACAAGTCAAAACTAAGTGTGTTTTTGCTTGAAACAAGCAAAATAATCTCCAAATGGGGTAAGCTAAATAATCTTGCTTTCTGTTTGAAATAAGATTTTGTTTCTTACCCCATTGGTAGATTATTTTGCTTGTTCTAAGCAAAAACTCACTTAATTTTGACTTGTTTTTCTGAAAACAAGAAAATAATTATTTACTTGTCTAGAAAATCCTTCTTGATTTAAGAAGTTTTTTAAATATTTTGGCTGGAAACAAGACAAAAAATCTAAGTAAGAAAAGTATTCTTGCAGTGTACGGTTGAATTGGATCAACAAAGGTCTGCAGCAAAGTCACTGGTTAATAAAATGGGATTAAATACATAAAGGAAACAAAAAGTAACCGGATATTTTCTTGGAAATGAAAAAGTAATGCGTTACTTTACTAGTTACTTGAAAAAAGTTTTATTATTACGTAACTTGTGTTACTTGTAATGTGTTACCCCCAACACTGTTTAAGACATGTGCATCACCTGGCCATTTGTTTGTAGGCCTCTTCAGCCACAGCGAATATATGAGGGTCCAGGTCGCCCATGTTTTGACCAGCGTAAGCATGGATGACCGCATCTCCATAGATGGGAAGCTGCTTGTATGGATTGACTGCCACCAGGATAATTCCTGAGTTGGTGAAAATCAATCAGGGTGAAGTAGTCACATCAATGAAGGAGGTTCACATTAACAAACCATTTGTACATATGACCCTACCACAATATGTGTAGATGATTTTGGACTCGACAAATCGGACTTTGAGGTTGTGGAGCACGGCCGGCTCGTGAAGGTAACTGAGGGCCGTGAGGTCATTCTCACCCACCAGGATGTCCGGATTACGGAGGGGGGGCAACTTCTCACCCCCTTCCAGCGGATACTGCAACTCCTGCAAGAGAGGTTCCAGGGTTCCCACTCTAAGCCAAATGTCAAATTCCCTGACTTTTTCCTGACCCTCACTCTTTAAAAAGCTAAATTTCCATGACATATAATAAACGGATTAATCTATTTGCAAGCTTTATTTACAGATGTTTTTAGCACAAAACACACATATACATTTTTTTTTTCTTTCTTTTACCTGTTAAATGCACTTTGATATTTTTCTGTACTATTTCTACAGAAATTAGTTTATGGTTTTTATGCTTTCAGAACCATAACCTAACCATAACAATAGGCAAAGTACGTATAATAAACCAATAAAACAAAAAGCAGTACAGAAAAATTACATTTTGAAGGCAACAAACAAAAATCCCTGATATTCCATGACTTGGACAAAATAAATACAATATTCCCTGACTTTCAATGTCTGGAATAGACTTTTTAAAATTCCATGATATTCCAGAAATTCCGGAAAAATCCCATAGACTTTCATTGAGGGAATGTTCAAATGAGCCAAGACTATTCAAACTCACACTGACAAAACTCCCACAATCCCTTCAGACTTACATCTACTATTTATAATCCATTCAAACTCATTCAAACTGACTTGCTAATCATGCTAATAATATGCTAACAACATGCTAGTAACTTGCTAATCATGCTAGAAACATGCTAGCAACTTGCTAATCATGCTAGAAACATGCTAATCATGCTAACAACATGTTACCAATATACTAATCATGCTAGAAACATCTTAATGACATGCTAATCATGTTAAGGTTATGCTAGCAACATGCTAGTAACATGTTAGAAACATGCTAAGAACCTGTTAATTGTGCTAGCAACATGCTAGTAAGTTGCTAATCATGCTAGTAACAGGCTAATCATGCTAACAACATGTTAGCAACTTGCTAATCATGCTAGAAACATGCTAATGACATGCTAATCATGTTAGAAACATGCCAAGAACTTGTTAATCATGCCAGCAACATGCTAGTGACATCCTAATCATGCTAACAACATGCTAATAACTTGCTAATCATGCTAGAGTCATGCTAGCAACATGTTAGTGACATGCTAGTCATGTTAAAAATGTGCTAACAACATGTTTGTAACTTGCTAATCATGCTAGCAGCATGTTAGTAACATGCTAATCATCTATCTATCTATCTATCTATCTATCTATCTATTAAGCTTTTAAAACTACTTTAAACTTCAAAAACTTAAAGCTTTGTAAAACTTTTTAAACTCCAGAAACGTTCTGGTCCGGCTTTCTCAAGCCAACTTAAAGTTTGTCTTGACAATAAAATAAAAATTAAATACTTACATATTAATAAAAAAAAAAACTACCAACAATTAAAACTACCAGTCAAAAGTTCTTGAAAAGTAAGATTTTTGATGTTTTTTTTTAAGAAGTCTCTTCTGCTCACCAAGCCTGCATTTATTTGATCCAAAAAATAGCAAAGGTAGTAATATTGTGAAATATTTTTACTATTTAAAATAACTGCTTTCTATTTGAATATATTTTAAAATGTCATTTATTCCTGTGATCAAAGCTACATTTTCAGCACCATTACTCCAGTCTTTTGACTCCAGTCAGTTGCAAATTATAAGTCTTTTTTCCCCTCACAATTGGACTTTATAACTCAGAATGGCAAGTTTATATCTCACAGTTCTAAGAAGTCTGAATTGTGAGGACAAAAAAGTCAGAATTGCATGATTTAAACTTGCAATTACGAGTAAAATGTGAGTTTATATCCCTCAATTCTTATTTTTAGAGTTTATATCATGTAATTCTTAGAAATAAAGTCAGCATTTACCTGAAATAAAATGCTTTTGTAACATTATACAGTATACTATTCAAAGCTTGGAGTGAGTATAATAGTCTTATTATTTTTGGAAAGAAATTATAAAAGTGAATACTTTCATTTAGCAAGAATGCTTCAAATTGATCAAAAGTGATGATAAAGACATTTATAATGTTACAAAAGATTTATATTTCGGATAAATGCTGTTCTTCCGAACTTTCTATTCTTTGAAGAAAGCTGAAAAAAATGTTACTCAGCCGTTTTCAACATAATAATAATAAAAAGGATCATGTGACTGGAGTAATGATGCTAAAAATTCAGCTTTGAAAGCACAGGAATAAATTACATTTTAAAATATATTCAAATAGAAAGCATTTATTTTAAATAGCAAAAATATTTCAAATTTGTACTGTTTTTGCTGTACTTTAAATCAAATAAATGCAGGCTTGGTGAGCAGAAGAGACTTCTTTAAAACACATTAAAAATCTTTTCACTGGTAGTGCATATTTTTTTTGAACGCTAGTTTTTTGTAAAGTCTGTGATGCTTTTCTCATTTAATGCCGTAATGGCTTTAAATTAGCTTTTGATGGATGACTTCTGAGCCAGTTTTGATGTGTGATTAATTTGCAATTAATTCGATTAATAAATTGCCACATTGTGTAATTAATTAGATAAAAAATGTAGGGCACCACTTTATTTATTTTTTTACTTAAAATTTGAATATAATAATTTCTGACACTGTTTGTTTTAATTAGTGCTGTCAATCACATCCAAAATAAAAGTTTATGTTTACATACTATATATTTGTGTACTGTGTATATTTATTATGTACTGTATATATAAATACACACACATGCATGCATATATTAAGGAAAAATATAATCTAAATTATATACAGGTATAAATATATATACATATAAATATTTTGTTTTAATATATACATGTATGTGTGTGTATTTATATGTACATAATAAATATACAAAGTAAACACACATTTGGTATGTAAACATAAACTTTTATTTTGGATTTTGGTTTGACAGCCCTAGTTTTAATATTAACATTCATATTTTAGGTTTAAATTTATATGAATGTATGTTTCATGTCACCAACTTTCACCATTTTTGTAACACTTTTAAATAACATTTTTATTTGATTATTTGTGACCCTGGACCACAAAACCAGTCTTAAGTAGCACAGGAATATTAGTAGCAATAGCCAACAATAGCTACATGATTAGTCAAAATTATACGTTTTTCTTTTTTTGCCAAAAATCATTAGGATATTAACTAAAGATCATGTTCCATGAAGATATTATTTACATTTCCTGCTGTAAATATATCAAAACGTCATTTTTTATTAGTAATATGCATTGCTAGAAACTTCATTTTTCATTTTGGATAACTTTAAAAGCGATTTTCTCAATATTTAGATTTTTTATTTATTTTTTTTTGCTTTTTTTTCAAATAGATGCATCTCGGCCAATATTGTCCTGTCCTAACAAACCATACATCAATAGAAAGCGTATTTATTAAGCTTTCAGATTATGTATAATTATCAATTAAAAAAAATAAACTGACCCACATGACTGGTTTTGTGGTGCATATTTAATTTTATTAAAATGGAAAACTTCAAATGGGGAAACAAAAATCTTTCCTTATAAGAAGGTTTTTGACATTGAAGGTGCTCCAAAGAACCACCAAAGAACCTTTATAATGTATGCATTCTATAGAATTCTATAAACAGCTGCTTATTGTTTATATTTAACGTTTTTATTAATTTTTTTTGTCCTACCGTCCCATCTTCCAGCTGTATTTCCAGCACAGTATCACCAGACTTAAAGTCTGTCAGAATCTCCGCAGATTTCCAAACATGTTCCGCGTCAGGGATCCACACCCTGTTATACTACAACAGAAAACTCACATTACACAGCTATTTCATAAAAATGTGCTTTGGAAAGTAAGTAATTTCGTATGGCATATGTTCTAGCGCTTGTACTGCGCTTTTAAGGCTAACAAATCTACGAGTAGAAACGATAGCCATATGTCACAAGTAATTACAAAGCTTGACTCAATAATGTCATTCACAGACCATTATTTTCTCAAATGCATGCATGCTATACTGAAACACCAAGTTAATAAATCTGCTAAAACATTGCTACGCATACCTTTGTGTACAACTCCGACAAAGCCATGGCAACAGGAGTCGCGTTCCTTCACACTGATTTATTTCATACTGAACGCACTTTCTCATGATATATAGAGGCGAAAATAATATTCAAACGCCAAACTTTTTAGCCATGGCACCTGCTAAAAGTTGGTGGGAACTTCCTCGCTCACCTGCGATCCCCGGCGAAACTACAAGTCCTACTATAGCGAAGGAGAGCTACTTAATATTCATGAGAGGGCGAGTATTAATATTCATGAACACGTCATTGTTGTTTTTTCTGCAGTGTTCCACTAAATATTACACTTTGTACATTTCAACCTACCAAAATATATATTTTTAAATATTTAGTAAAGGTTAATAAAATTTTAAGTTTAAATCTCTTCATTTTCTATGTAAACTACGCAAAGTTACATCCTGAGGTAATAGGCCTACATTATACACACACACACACACACACACACACACACACACACACACACTAATGTATATATTAGTGCTGTCAATCGTGATTAATCGCATCCAAAATAAAAGTTTATCTTTACATGCTATATGTCTGTGTACTGTGTATATTTATTATGTATATATAAACACACACATATATATTAAGGAAAAATATTTATATCTAAAATATTTATATTTATTTATAATCTAAATTGTATACAGGTGTAAATATATATACATATAAATATATTTTTAAATATATACATGTGTGTGCATTTATATGTACAATAAATATACAGAGTAAACACACACATATACTATGTAAACATAAACTTTTATATATATTACGGCTGTCAAATGATTAATCACAATTAATCGCATATATATATATATATATATATATCTTCATTCTGTTCAAAAGTTTTTACCCCCTGGCTTTTAATGCATTGTTTTTCCTTCTGAAGCATTGATAATCATAATAGTTGCATATGAGTCCCTCAATTGTCCTCAGTGTGAAAAGGTGGATCTCAAAATCATACAATCATAGTTCAAATACACAAAAATGCTGAAAAACCAAAGAAGTTGTGGGACACAGTTTAGGTTCATAAAATTGTAATTTTAAATCTCTTAATTTTCTAAATAAACTTTACACACAGTTACATCCTGAGGTAACAGGCCTACATTCATTGCTCTTTGAATTTAGTTTCTAATGAAAAATCTAATTAAAGCGAAGTAAAAAGCAAAATTGGAAAAATAAGTTATGACAAGAAACATAAGAAAATGTTAAAAAAAAAATTTAGAAACAAGAAAGTTATAAAAACATGATGTATTTTTGTTATATCTATCCCCCATTTTTGTTTGTGCTCTGTTGAGTGTTAAGTTTTCTGTATTTTTGAAAATGTAATAAAAAAAAAACAGTAACGAAAGCATTTCTAAACAATAGAACAGCCTCTTTTGAAATTATATTGACATATGCGCTTTTATATAATACATGGAATACGAACAGCCCTTATTTATCGCAAAAAAAACAACTTTTAATCAGCTCAGCTTGTGACCTATTTAATATTCATGAGATCATCCTTCGCCATAGTGCGCAAACTTTGCTTCCCACTGTGCGCGAGCGAGTCTCGTGACGCTTTGCTTACCGTAGGGGTGTGTTCATTTGAACAAGGATTTGAGAGCAAAGGAACAGGATACTGCTCTTACTCATTCAGTCAATGAGTGCACAAGTATGCACATATGATCCTCAGCTGATCACAGGTTTCCTCGTCTTGGTGCAGATATATTTAAATACAAAAGACAGTTATGCTAAATAATTGCTCACATTTGTCTGTTGCAGAGTTTAGTTGTTTAAACATCCCCATGACACATAGACTACACATCCTTTATTTATTTATTTATTTATGTATTTATTTATGCATGCATGCATGCATTATACAGTTGCAGTCAAAAGTTTACATACACCTTGCAGAATCTGCAAAATGTTAATTATTTTATCAAAATAGGATGGATCATACAAAATACATGTTATTTTTTATTTAGTACTGACCTGAATAAGATATTTCACATAAAATACATTACATATAGTCCACAAGAGAAAATAACAGTTGAATATTAATTATTAATTGATAGAATTCAACTATTATTTTCTCTTGATTCTTTATACTGTGTTGTTCTGAATGATCCACAGCTGTTCTTTTGTTTTGTTTTTTGTGTGATAGTTGTTCATGTATCAGGGTACACTGAACTTATTTTTTCTTCTTGGAAACATGTTAGTAACTTCTGTAGCTTCTGAAGAGCAGTACTAAATGAGATATATATATATATATATATATATATATATATATATACATATATATATTTAGGCAAAACAAGTATGTACACATCTTCATTCTGTTCAAAAGTTTTCACCCCCTGGCTTTTACAGTTGTCCTCAGTGTGAAAAGTTGAATCTCAAAAATCATACAATCATTGTTCAAATACACATAAATGCTGAAAAACAAAGAGTTTGTGGGACCTGAAGTATTTTTCTGAAGAACAGCAGACAGTTTAACTGTTCAGGACAAACAAGGGACTCATGAACAATTACCACTAAACAAAAAAACACAGCTGTGGGTCATTCAGGAACAACACAGTATTAAGAATCAAGTGCTAAATAAACAATAACATGCATTTTGTACTGATCAGTACTGTGACAATATATAAAATGTCTTTCTATAGCATTTAGGTCAAATTCAAGGCTGTCAAGTATGAAAAGTGAAACCTGCTGCATTACAGAGGATCTTAGGTCATCAAGATCAGTAGTGAGCAAAATCAGGTAATACCAGTTTGTCCTCTCCGTAGTGCTGGAAAATACAAAAATAAAAATGAAAGCTCAAAAACACACCAAATAGTCCGTACAGCTTCTTCTAAAGCCATATTATAATCTTACCGTGCTTGAATTCCTTACCATGATGTCCCAACATTTCAACACACATGCTATTACTGTTGAAAAGTTTTTGAACAGTAAGATTTTTAATGTTTCTTAAAGAAGTCTCTTCTGCTTACCAAGCCTGCATTTATTTCATCCAAAGTTCAGCAAAAAAAAGAGTTAAATTGTGAAATATTTTTACTATCTAAAATAACTGTTTTCTATTTGCATATATTTTTAAATGTAATTTATTCCTGTGATTTCAAAGCTGCATTTTTAGCATCATTACTCCACTCACATGGTCCTTCAGAAATCATTCTAATATTCTGATTTGCTGCTGAATCATTATTATTATTATGCTGGAATTATGTTATAAATGTCTTTATCATCACACATATACAGTGTTTAAAAGTAATGCGTTACAAAATTGTGTTACTCCCTAAAAAAGTAACTAATTACATTACTTAGTTACTTTTTATGGGAAGTAATGCATTACATTACTTTTGCGTTACTTTTTAAATCTGGGCAGGGCTTGCTTGTTTGTTTTTAATATAAAAATGTTCAATTCTTAGCAAATGTAAAAGCCCTTTCACACCAAAATGAAATGAAGTGAATAAGCCTAAGGCTGAAGGAAAATTAAATTGACGTCTGTACAGTAGAACTGTACACTGTAAAAAATGTACTGTAGAATTTACAGGATTTAGCTGGCAAAAAAGTTGCCAGTAAAGTTCTGTAAAAATGTTATTAATTGCTGTAAAATGTATTGCAGCATTATACTGTAAAGCAATTTACAGTTAATTGTTGTTTGTAAAATACAGTACTTTGTTGTTTGTTTTACAGTAATATAGAATTAAACTTGTATTATGAGTTACAGTATTTTTTTGTAATTCCAACAAATTACAGTATTTAGTTGGCAACTAGAGTTGCCAATAAAATCCTGTAAATTCCCCAAAACCCAAGATGATATTGTAATAGTTTTACATTAAAATGCTGTAAAGAATTATTTTTACATTACACTGTAATATATTATTTACCAATATATTCCTGTAAATACATGAGAATGAAAACTGAATGAAATGTAATTTACAAAATAATGAAACCAAAATCAAAGCTGCTTCAAGAACAATGTTTATTAAAACTGACAGCAAAGTACTTTTACTGGTTTAACATTTTCCATTCCTTAATAAAACTTAAAATGTGTCACAAAAATATCTGTTAAAACACAGATATTATCTTTTCTTTAGCTTTTCTTGAAAAAAGCTTTTTCTGAACAAACTTGTTTTTATGACATGCAACATTATCAAACAAATGCTGCTGTTTCAGCAAATCTTTCACTCAATCCTGAATATTCTATCTAAAACAATGGCATCTATAAAACATCTAAAGGTTTGTGTTACATTTAAGATCTTGTTGAATCTGTGTTGGAACATAACATAACTTGTACATCTAGAAACACAAGTGTTCTTTCACATAACTGGCCTGTTTAAAGCATGTTTTGGTCTTAATACATGAACAAGAACTTACATGTGTAACCATTCAAAGTCCATTAATTTTCTGAGAAGAGTACACACATGAGGGCTGACAGTGTTGTTTCTCTTCTCAGAGAAACAACTTCTCTTTCCCACTTTTTTTGCCTCCAACCTTTGTTGTGGCTGTCTTGAACAAAGAACAAGCAAAATTTTCAATAAATTATTTTTTAATTTTCAATCAATTTTTAGAATATACATGTACATATTAACATTTAAATATCATATGGTAGCATGTGTACTTTCCTGGTATATATGTGGTGTAAATACATAATTACAGATAAATGAGTGGTAACAATGTAATTACTTTGGAGTATAAATAGAGCAATTAAAAAAGACCATTACTGTACATACCAATGGTTTATATACATTGCATCATGGTGTCATCACAATACCTTACATCTTTTTAATTTCTGACAGTTCATGAGAAGATAATTACGTGTATGTTGACAATACCAAGTTTGGACATATGCACTGTAAGTACTACACATCTGTATAACATTTGTAAGAATAGTAGTGTTTTGAATTTTGTTAATACTGATTTTATTTGTTTAGTTACAGCCTAAATGTAGTATTATTATTGGCTGACTAAATGTAAGAGACTCAAAAGATGCACAATTTTAGAAAAAATAAAATTGCTTTATAAAAGGTAAAAATGCCCATAAACCTTTTTGAACAAAATTCTTATAATTTGTATCACTGCTGTGAACTGACCACAAAGAATATGAAGAATATCAAAAACTTTAGTTTTCGTTATTTACTTACATTGTGCATAGATTTGTAAGTACAGTTGTATTTGTTTTTAGTTACAGTATACATAAATTGTAAGTATGTGATTTGTATTGACCGTTTTTTTTATTTGTAATTACAAAATAACTACCACGTATATACAGCATCTCACAAAATGAGTACTCCTCACATTTCAGCAATAATTTTAGTGTATGTTCTCAATGGATAATCCCACAGAAATTTAATTTAGATACATTTTGAAGTAGTCAATGTGCTGCTTAAATAGCAGTATAGATGTCCTGTCCTCTGAAAATAACTGAACACATAGCATTTATTGTCAAAATGGCTGGCAACAAAAGGGAGTACACCAAAGTGAGTATGTTAAAAACAGATTCTATTCATCATGTTCACATTTTTCTCAGCTTGACAGCACCATATAAATTTATGTATCTTGTATTAGAGCAGTTAAAATTTGGTGCTTTGAGCACAATTCTCTCATACTGAACACTGAATGTTCAACATGGCTCCTCGTAGCAAAGAATTCTCTGAGGATTTGAGAATTATAATGGTTGCTCTACACAAAGATGGCTTAGGCTATAAGAAGATTGGAAACTCCCTGAAACTGAGTTACAGTACAGTGGCCTGGGTCATACAGAGGTTTTCCAAGGCAGGTTACACTTGGAACAAGCCTCACAAGGTTTATCAAAAAAGTTGAATCCTTGTCCTTTGAGTCAGGTGCAGAAGCTGGCTTCACAAAACAGATGCATGAGTGCTGCCTGCATTGCTTTAGAGGTTGCAGAAATGGAACGTCAGCCTGTCAATGCTCAGACCACATGCAGCACACTGCAACAAGTCAGTTTGCTTGGTCGTTGTTACACAAGGAAGCCTCTTCTGAAGCTGGCTTACAAGAAAGCCTGGAAATGTTTACTGAAGACAATCTGGCCAACAGCATGAATTACTGAAACCATATCACGTTGTTTGATGACACGAAGATACAGTAAACTTGTTTGGCTCAGATGGTGTACAGCATGTGTGGCAATGGCCATACAAAGCGACTTGTTGCAGTGTGCTGCATGTGGTCTGAGCACTGACGATCGGACCTTAAACTTCTGCAACCTCTAAAGCAATGCAGACAGCACTTATGCGTCTGGTTTTTGAAGCCAGCTTCTGCACCTGACTCAAAGGACAAGGACTCAACTAGGGCTGTGCAGATAATCGGACGCGATATCACGCGCATCTCGTCAGTAATGCCAGTTCTGTGATTAGTCGTAAATCTCATTCACGTGTTCATTCATGCAACTGCGTTTACTACACAGAGCCGTAGTTCACTGATAAGCTACGCAGTTTTGCGTGCATAATCGATATATATCGCCTGCGAAAATGACGGTGATATTTGCGTAGCTTATCAGTGAACTACGGCTCTGTGTAGTAAACGCGGCTGCATGAATGAACACGTGAATGAGATTTACGACTAATCACAGAACCGGCATTACTGACGAGATACGCATGATAATTTGCGTCCAAATATCGCACAGCCCTAGACTCAGCTACTTTGATCAACCCTTGTGAGGCTTGTTCCAAGTGTAATCCGATCTTTTTGTAGCCTAGGCTATCTTTGTGGAGAGCAACAATTCTAATTCTCAAATCATCAGAGAGTTCTTTGCTATGAGGTGCCATGTTGAACATCCAGTGGTCAGTATGAAAGAATTGTACTCAAAGCACCAAATTTTAACTGACACCACTAACACAAATTTAAGAGGTATAAGAGGTATACTCACTTTTGTGAGATATTGTATACCATAGGTAAGTACAGTAATGGTCTCTTTTAATTAACCTGTCCATATTCTAAAGTAAGAACCTTATGTTACCACATATTTATCTATAAATACAACATATACACCAGGAAAGTACACATATTTTAAAACAGTGGTTCTCAACCTTTTCGCTTTTCAACCTATTGTCCACAACAATATCAAAAGGCTTATTTCTACCAAATAAAATATACTATAGCTTGGCATGTCTACACAATGTAAATTTGTTACAAAAACAACCAAACAATAAGAAATATCTTGATATTTGGTTGTTTTAGCTTGTTTTGTCTTATTCTGAATAACTGTAAGTCATCTTAAGCCTCCTTGGAAATATGTTGAGGGTCCCATCCCCCTGGTTGAGAAACACTGCTATAAAATAAAGAGCTACCTATTTAAATATAATTACCTTTGAACAAATTCAAGTGTGGAGGATGCCTCCTCCTGGTAAACCAGGTTGAAGTTGTAGTAAGATGCAAACAAAGCTGCAAATCCAGCCACAATGTTGGGGTGTGGATTCACAATCATCTGACCTTCAATACTCAGCACCAGTTGCAGTGAGGATTTCGCCTAAAAATAATATTGAAAAAGAAATATGAAATGTAAGAGAAAATACAACAGTCAGCATTTATTGAACAATTACAACAGATTTCAAAAACATTGTTCACTACCTAGGACGAACAGTCTTGGAAAGTCTGGAAGAGTGAAACTTTTTTCAACATCAGCTACTGTTGCAAGTACCTACAAGAAATGAGATAGAAAAACATGTTGTACCACATTATATTTAAATATATGAGATGATGTTTTAAATAATAAAGCACGCTATATGGCTTACATCAGCCTGAAGAATGAGTGCTTCAGGTTTCTTCAGGTTTTACATGTGAAAAGTGAACTACAAACTGGAAAATTAATTACATCTGACTATGTTGGCTAATGTTATTAATGTTTCTAGTCGAAATAACAGGCAACAACAGGCATCAAATTGCTACACATTAACTTAAGTATGACACAGGAAATATGTTAAACACTACCTTAATAAGGAAAATAAACTGACGAAATAAACTAGAAAATCGCAGCATCCAACCATGTTAACATCTTATTTTCTGAGATTAGAGAAAATACGCATTTATCGTGCAACGTTAACGTTCGTCACTGCAACAAACTATAGCAGCGCGCAAACATAAAATGTCCTGTATGATGTTTTTGTTGGTGCTTCTCGTTTGTCTCACCACCCTGAAGTTGACCCGCTATGGCGTGCTCGCCTCGCGCCTGAAACAAACATTCCTAAAGAACCTGCGTAACATACAAAATAACATACTAAGCAAGCACCATTACACGATACTACATGAGAAAAGTGAACTAAAAATAGAAATTTAATTACATGGGCTACAGTTATGAAAGGTTTCTGTTCGAAATATCAGGCAATCACAGGCACCAAACTGCTGCACATTCAACTCAGATATAACGCGGGTATTATGTTAAACACTACCTTGACGTGCCCTTAGTAGGAAGTATAAACTGGCGAAATAAACTAGAAATTCGCATCATCCAACCATACTTTCTAAACTGGCAGCAAATATGTTACGCGTTTATGTAACATAATTTTCTTTCACAAGCACTTCAGTGTCGCGTTCAATTAACAGCACTTTAAAACACTTTAGCACGCATCCATGATAAAATGCACAGCATGTACGTTTTTAATTGTTTTTTACCTTTAAGTTCGTTTAAGATTCCTCTCACCACCTTGCAGTACAGCATTACAAGACCCGTTGCGCTTTTTGCTGCCTCTTGCTCTTGTGGCCTGAAACAAATATCTTACAGTTAATGACACATAACTACCAAACGTAACGTTTAAAATAACAATGTAAACAATTGATCTTTATACTTTGCTATGTCTTAATGACACTGTTGTAAAATAAAAAAAAATAATAACATCTGTTATGTTTGAAATAGCAGTCGCTTATACCAGATATCACTATTTAAATGAGCATAATATGGTAGTTTAATATTTTACTGTATTTTAATGATTTACGTGAACTTACCAAAAATTTTGAATGATGTCTCTTCAGTGTTCACGTCCATTTCAAACCTAAATACACCCGCGCAATCCCATAATGCCATTTCACAATAAATTACTGTGAAACACATGATATACAGTGGCAACACCTCCTGCCTGTAAATTCAATTGCAGTTTAAATGAAAATATACTGTTAACAGCTGTAATACTTTGTTTTACCCATAATGCATTGTGAACTACGGTAAAAACTTGTAAAATGTTAAAACAGGAAATTCCTGTAAAATTTTGCTGTAGAAACTACAGCAATTTGTTACAGGAAAAGAAAGAAACATTTTTCAGCAATGAGAGAAAAAGCAAAAACGTTAGTTAATATAAAGTTTCGCTTAGTACACTGCAAAAAATGCTTTTCTTACTTAGCTTTTTTGTCTTGTTTCCAGCCAAAATGTAAAAAAATTCTTAAATTAAGAAGACTTTTCTAGGCAAGTAAAAATGATTGTCTTATTTTTTTCTGAAAACAAGTCAAAATTAAGTGCATTTTTGCTTGAAACTCCCAATGGGGTAAGCAAAATAATCTTGTTTTCTCTTTGAAATAAGATTTTTTTGTTTACCCCATTGGCAGATTATTTTGCTTGTTCTAAGCAAAAACTCACTTAATTTTGACTTAATTTGGAAAATATTTATTTACTTATATTTTCTTGGAAATTAAAAAGTAATGCGTTACTAGTTACTTGAAAAAAGTAATATTATTACGTAATATTTGCGTTACTTGTAATGTGTTACCCCCAACACTGCACATTATAGTGTTTAATGTTACAAAAGCTTTTTATTTTAGATAAATGTTGATCTTAGGATCTTTCTATTCATCAGAAAATGTACTCATATAAATGTAGGCTTGGTTTTTACTTGATGTCAAAAAGCATTTCATGTTTTTACTTACCTGTATTTCCTCTTCTAACTTACTTACCTCTGACTGAAATTTGGCATTGTGGTTCTGTGAGTATTGTTGGGCTTGTATGATAAATACTTTGTGATCTGCTTTGATATTGTGAATCTGATAAATGACTAAATAAAGGCATTTTTTTTGTCTTTATTTCAGATTTAGAGCTTGGAGACCAGGGCACCAGTGACAGCACCCTCTGTGGCTCATATAACAGGAACCTCTGGCAGTGGGAGAGATGATTTTTGGCATTTGAATCTTGAGCCCTTGGGTCTGGACAGACATGGTCTTGGGAGCTTGCCTTGGCAGGGGAACCTCTGAGGCATCAGAAGCAGGAACCTTTGTGTGCCTGTGTTAGGAATTGCTGGAGCAGCCGAGACTAAGTGCACTGGCATGGAGGAGCATGAGATGTGTAGACAAACCTTAGCAGAGACCTCTTTAGTTGCTGTGGTTTGCTTGATGGCAGAGAATGAGAGCTCTGTCATGGAGCAGCTGAAGACAGAGAGCTCTGGCATGTGGACAGCTGTGGCAGGAACCTCAGGCCATGATGGGACAAACAAAAAGGGGCAACCAAAAGAAGTATGTACATATTTACAATATGTACACATCCCTCCGGAAGCAGTACCGCCAGACGCTAATACTACTTCCTCAAGCCAAGGCGCAAGACGCAACACAAGGCTTGCTCGCCCCGCAAGACGCAAAGGCGAGAGGAGGGATGGAAGCGTCTCCCACTGCAGCCCGCAAAACGCAAAGCTGCGTGAGAGACACCAACTGGAGTGGTCTTATGAGACGACCTGAAACCACAGAAAAAACAACAGATTCGTCCTTTTGGTTCCTTCCTATGAGAATTTGTTTTAGCTAATCTCAGGTTCACTACCTTAAACCAGTTGTGGGACTTGATTTGCCCCAGGCCAAGTCGCCGACTTGGCTTCTCATGGAGGAGAGCCCTGAGGAGGTCACAGCATTCTGTGCAGGAAGGACATTTGATAACCTTGACATCTGCACTATTTGATCGTGTCATTCTAAGCTGTTTTGCACGTTTCTGAATAATTTTTTTAGATGAAGAGCTCACCTTTTGACAGGCCGGGTTTGGACCAGCGCTTGTACTGGAGCAGGAACAGGTCGTAGTCACAGGGGAAGCGCCCACACAGCAGTGTGAACATCACAACCCCTAGTGACCAGACCGCCGCTGGCCCGCCGTAGTACTTGCCCCTGCTGTGGTACTCTGGAGGGGAGTACGCTGCTGTGCCTGAATTTGTATGATGTGTAAGTTTGCTTTAACACAGGAGGAGTGATCTGCATCAATTAGGATAGAAGAAATGAATTATATCATACATACCACTGTATGACCTGTATGGTGACCTCCTCAGAATGTCCCCACATCCGAAGTCAATCAGCTTGACTTCGGATGTCTCCCTGTTGATCAGTAGGTTCTGCAGTTTGACGTCACGGTGGAGCACTCCACGGAGGCAGCACATGTTTGCGGCGTGAGCCACCTGCCACATGATCTGCCTCGTTGTTTCCTCGTCGAGGCTCCCACCGTGACGCCTGATGAACTCCATCAGATTCTCACAGGGAGAGGGACATTCGAGGATCATGACGAAGTGGTCAGGGTGGTCCGTCCAGTCCAGCAGCCTGATGATTTGTGGCACGCTGGGACCTTTGTTCGCCAGGATGGTGAGGGCGATTTCCTTCGGAAGGGGGTTTGGATGATCGGGCTAGAGGAATTGAGTTTTTACGATGGTTACAGATAGGGACATGGTAATGTTAATATGAGATGTTTTATATTGTTTATGTAGCGCAATATACTTACAATGAAAATACATTCCATGTTCTTAGTCTTTGTGACATATTTCAAAGCCACCTGATGAACAAAACAAAAAATTAACTTAAGAAACACAAAGAGGGCTAAAAGTAAAGGATGAGGATTAGACAGGGCAAACGTTTGCTGGCTTGATAATGCGTTATTTATATTTATGTTAACTTACTTTCAGATCATCATCCAAACGTCTCCCTTCATAAACCACGCCGAAACCACCTTTCCCCAGCTGATCGCCAACAGTGTAGCGGCTGAAGATGTAGTCTATTAAAAGATAACATTACATGGAATTTCACATTGAAAGCAGTGTCTTGTGATGTCAAGTCAAGTTTATTTGTATAGCGCTTTTCACGATACGTATCATTGCAAAGCAACTTTACAGCAAATTAAAGTTTGTACAATATATTTAGTAGTAGCTTAATAGTGGTGACTGATATGTCAGGCATTATTCAATCTAAAACTTATTTAAACAATTTTTTAAGCAACTACACATTCTAACAACTGGATATTTACAGTTTAACACATATTAATACATATATACAGATACCAGTAATGTTTTTAACATGTCATGTAATAAAGATCTAATCATTGCCTTGAAGTGTATTTTGCTATAATGCTGGTGTACATTTTTTGATTGTGTTGATGTCATTAGTTCAAAGTAGAGCTGTACATAAACAAAACACTTTCTCATAAGATGATTGTGTCACATACCATCACTACTTCTTTCAGCCCATGCCACCTTCCTCTTCTCTCCCTCATCCTCATCCTCCTCCTGCTGCTGCTCCTCCTCTCCCTGACCTGAGCTGCTTTTTGGAGGCTGCTGTTTTTTCGCAGCTCTAAAGAAAGAGTGAAGCCTCCTCCACCACTTCTTACTCTTTCTTTTCTCCTCGACTCTCCCTGCCTCCTTCTCCTCACCTCCTCCTCCCTCCTCTCCTCCTCCTCCTCCTCCAGCACCAACAGGGGTCTCATCGCGAGGATGAGGATGTTGAACCGCCGTGGTGCTGGGTTTTGGGGGTGTACTAAGATGGTGTTCGTACACCTCGCCAACCGTCATCGGACTCACTTTAGTACCTCGCTGTCCCATTGCTGTGAAAATTCACCGACCACTACAACAAACCCACAAAGAATGTCGGAATGTTGCGAGCTTTATATACTCCGAGAGTTCTATTCGAACGCGCTCTATGGCGTCATAAGGCTTGGAGCGTCTCAGAACTTTCAGAATGAGTCCCGTGTAGTCCTATCAATAACACATAATGGAAATACATAAATAATAATATAATAATATTTTAACTGCATTTTTGTATTTAAATCTATATATGTATATACGATATGTAGGCCTATAGAACCTCTTACATTATATAATGCTGTCAAATCACTAAAATATTTGGGGGGTTACTTTTCGTAAGTTATGTTCACTCATTAATTTCTTGAGGAAGTTCATGCAAGCCAAATCTGCGCAGGTTTAACGCAAATACTAAACTCGTGAGACATAACGACATTATCGAGTACGTTAGCCTATATTGCAAAAACCAAACAAAACACACCCTACAGAGTGCAGGCATATTTCACTTCACGATTCAGTCTAATAATAGCCTAATAATAATTAAGAATGATCACATAATTTAAGATAAGGGGGCAGAAAATGTATATATTTATAGCATTTTATATAGCCTAGCGTTAGCTAATTAATATCACATGAACAGTGACGTGATTTACTGCCACCTACTGGCGGTTTTAATTTCAGATTTGAAGTTAAGTAGCCTATTTTTTAAAATAATTTCAAATATCAGCAACGTTACAGGTTTAAAATATCAAAAACATTATTTATGCATTTGTAACTGCAGGTTAAAGCATTCCATGTCCCTCTAAGCTGCATTTCCATGTACTTCATATGCAACTTATGCAAAGATCAATTTTGTTGATACTCATTTCATTTGTTTAATAACAGCCTGTTTTGTTGTTATAATTAACTGTGTTTTAGAATTTGATTCAAAGATGATGAGGACGTTTAGAAAAAGTGGCTTTATAAAAGTAAAAATGCCCCCCCAAAAAAGATAAAAATCAATTTAAACTTATTGGAAAAGATGAATTTCTACCACTGCTATGAACTGACCACAGAGAATATGAAGAATATCAAAAACTTTGAGTCAGCTGTCCACAGTAGTCCTTAAGATAAGATATCAGCACAGTAACACACTTGGCAAATTATCTTTAGCGATAAAATCAATAGCAATAATAAATAACAAAAATAAAGGGTTTTTGAAAGTTAGGGATTTTGGTTACTAAATTTTCAAGTTTTCAAATTTTCAAATTAATTGTCAAGTGTGTATATGTGTGTGTGTGCGCACAAATTTGTATAATGACATGGGTATGACATAGGTATTACAAGAAGAAAGTGACTTATGAGGACATTACCCCATGTCCACATTTTTCAAAAGGCTTATAAATCATACGGAATGAGGTTTGAGAAAGTATAAATGTGCACAATTTCTTGCGAGGGTTAGGTTTAGGTGTAAGGTTGGTGTAGGGCGATAGAAAATAGGGTTTGTACAGTATCTGCAATGTCCCCACAATTCACAAAAACAAACCTGCGTTTGTTATATTTATTGCATTTGGCACGTTGTTCGTTTCTCCACTAGAGGGCGTCTAATTCACGTGTAAAATGTTCAGATTTGATTGCAGTTTGTTGGAACCTGAGAAGGAAACCCTCACTTTTTAATGTCTATATTGTTCTATTACATTTCATTTATGTTTTAGCTATTTTAATACATCAACTTAAACTAAATTCAAATGAGAAATGTTGCTTTGGTTACAAAACAAATATGGTAATGTTTTTAGTTTTACTAAACTACTGTGTAATAACCCTGGTTCAGACTTGCTTTCATGGCAACATTTACTTAGTTCACTAAAAAAACTTTTCTTTGTCATCACCTCTTTTTTGACCCCAGAGAGATTTTGTTTGACATGTAGCTTTGTCCCTGAAGATGGAGCTATTCCCTCTTTATGGGAAAAATGTGAGCAATAGTTTTATAGTACTTAAAGTTATACTGTGGCACATCCAAAAAAAAAAAAGTTATATTTTAGGATATTTATAAAAGGATATTTATAAAAGGATATTTTGGGATATTACTAGCGAGTGAACAATCAAGATGAACATTATAACATTATAAACATTATGAACAATATTGACTTTTATTGAAAGCTTGGGCTTAATAGTAATACTAAAATTGGGGACAAACAATTTATTAATTTGGAACTATTGATTAATTTCCTCAAACTAAAATTGTTTAAAGTTTCTTTTGAATTATTGATATATTACTTTCCCATTTGATACTGTAAAGTTGCTTTGACACAATTTGTATTGTAAAAAGCGCTATATAAATAAAACTGACTTGACTTGATTAATAGTAACAAAATAAAATATTTCTTGATTGGAGTGGTGAAATATGACCCTTGAAGACAGATTAGACTCATTTGTATATATATATATATATGTTCTGGTGTTTCTTTGAGGAATAGATTACAGTATATAAAAGCATGCAAGCTAATAAACAGCATTCACAGACACACCACAGTTCTCAGGTTAATCATTAAAACTTATCATCTAAGTTGTTATAGAAGAATTTATGATTGTGCATGATTATGTAAAAGGGCAGCAGTCCACTCCAAATGTCGGAAACACACAAACAAACAGTTCACATCATAAGGTTGTTACAGCAACTATCTCATAAGAAAAGCCACAAAATTATATGAGATTTCAGATGTTAAAATGCTTTCTTTCAATATGCAGTCAACTATAAGTGCAAAAAAATTCTTTTCAATTCTCTTTGGTGACAGAATAAATAACACAAGGTTTAAGTAATTACTGTTTATTTATTTTAGTTTTCTTTTCTTTTCTTTTTTTACAGTGAATTAACTTCTACAAAGAAGTGAGATTAAACAATTTGCATTGTAAAAAAAATTATATTTCCATTTACTATTAATAAAAGTATTTTGTACACAGCAACTACTTTGTCAATGTGAAAACCAGTTCACAGCCCATTTTACTTAAATAATCTGATGCGTTCTTATTTTGTTTTCTTTAAAATATGTGCAATTGAATCATTCGCACTAAAATCAAGAACATATGTGACCCTAGACCACAAAACCAGTCTTAAGTAGCATGGGTATATTTGTAGCAATAGCCAAAAATACAATATATGGGGCAAAATGATTGATTTTTCTGATGCTTTTATGCCAAAAAAAATTGATCATTAGGATCATTAGGATATTAAATAAAAATCATGTTCCATGAAGATATTTAGTAAGTTTCCTACAGTAAATATATCAAAATGTAATTTTTGATTAGTAAAAACTGTAAAGGCGATTTTCTCAGTATTTAGATTTTTCAAATAGTTGTATCTCAGCCAAATATTATCCTATACTAACAAAGCTTATGGAAAGCTTATTTATTCAGCTTTCAGATGATGTATAAATCCCAATTTAAAAAAAAAAAATACCCTTATGGCTGGTTTTGTAGTTTGTCACATATATTTAGAAAGCAAACCGGGTCAATTTGGATGTCATGTTGACCTTTCATGCTATAAACTGAAATTATATTTATTTTGTGCACCATATTTACAGACTTATTAACAGAAAGGAATATGAAAAAGGAAATAGGCTTTAGAACACAGAAATCAACTCATAATGAATCTTTCAAAGTTCCTATACTGTACTAAAGTGTCAAACATTTGAGCTCAACTCAAGTCCTTGTGTTGTGCAGTTGCTGCACTGGAGAAACCAATCGGAGATCTACAAATCGGACGTCAGCCGTTCCTCGTCATCCGAATCCATGTCAGTCCTTAGGTTGTCCTCATCCTCATCAGTGTCGTCATCTCCCTCGTGTTCTTCATCGACCTCACTAGAGTCAGGAATGATGACCACATCCTCTTTGGTGTTGGGGTCGATATCTTCCTTAAACCAAACCGCTTTGTATCCCTCCTCATTGCGCCGCTCTTTGGTCAGGATGGGTTTGACTTCCTTCTCGCTGTCGGCGCTTTCCGAACCAGCCAGGCTGCTGGAATCGGGTGGAGTGCTGCTGGTGGTCGGGAAAACAATGCTGGTGGTCACCTTCTCTTGCGGCTTCAGCCCAGACTCCAGTTTGTTCTCCAGGTCTGCAGCTAAGTCCTTCACACTTCCAGAATCAAGATCATGTTGGAAAGCCTCATTGTTGTACTGCACACCCTCTTTAGAGCCTCCATCAAGCTGTAAAAATAAGTAAATAAATAAAATACTCTCATAAATATTCTGTAGATACAGGAAGTATTAACGTTAATGGAATATTAATAGTTTTATGAACACTGAATGCGACCAATCAATATAAATTTACATGAGTTTATTTAGTTCAAACAATAATGCAAGAATGGTTTATAAAAATCAGAATTAACATTAAAAAGTTTCTACAAACTTTTTCATTTTTGTCCAAAAATTTACACTGTAAAAAAATTCTGTAAAATTTACAGTAGAAAACTGGCAGCTGTGGTTGTCGGAATTTTACTGTAAAAAATATGGTAGCAATGTTTTACAGTTTATGGTTTTCACTTAAACTTACAGGTAAATACCGTAATTTCATTAACTGATATAATGCTAATGTACCAACCTATTGAAGTACTGAAATCTGTTTTATACCTTTATAATACACTGATAACCACCAAAAGCAGGTGGTGATGAGAAAGTCATATAATGTACCAAAGCCCATCACAAGCAGGTTTTAAACATTAACATATATACAGCGGATATAGAAAGTCTACACACCCATTTTAAAATGCCAGTTTATGTGATTTAAAAAAATTAGACAATTATAAATCATTTCAGAAATGTTTCCACCTTTTATGTGACCTATAACCTGTACAACCCAACTGAAAAACAATCTGAAATCTTTATTCAGTGGGAAATAAAAATAAAAAGCTAAAATAATGTGGTTGGATTAGTGTGCACACCCTTTTACAACTGGGGATGTGGCTGTGTTCAGAATTAAGTAATCACATTCAAACCCATGTTAAATAGGAGTCAGTATCCCTGCCATCATTTAAAGTGCCTCTGATTAACCCCAAATAAAGTTCAGCTGTTCTAGTAGGCTTTTCCTGACATTTTCCTAGTCGCATCTCACAGCAAAAGCCATGGTCCGCAAAGAGCTTCCAAAGTATTTCATTGTTAAAAGGTATCAGTCAGGAGAAGGGTACAACATTTTTTAAGGCAGTAGATATACCATGGAACACTGTGAAGTCAGTCATCATCAAGTGGAGAAATATGGTGCTACAGTGACATTACCAAGAACAGGACATCCCTCCAAAATTGATGAAAAGACAAGAAGAAAACTAGTCAGGGAGGCTGCCAAGAGGCCTACAGCAACATTAAAGGAGCTGCAGGAATTTCTGGCAAGTACTGGTTGTGTGGTACATGTGACGACAATCACTTGTATTCTTCATATGTCTGGGTGGCAAGATGGAAGCCTTTTCTTACGATGAAAAACATCCGAGACTGTCTCAATTTTGCAAAAACCCATTTGAAGTCTTCCAAAAGCGTGTGGGAAAATGTGTTATGGTTTGATGAAACCAAGGTTGAACTCTTTGGCCACAATTCCAAAAGGAATATTTAATGCAAAAACAACAAAAGAACACCATACCCACAGTGCAGCATGGTGGTGGCAGTTTTTCTTCAGCTGGAACTGGGGCCTTAGTCAAGGTGGAGGGAATTATGCACAGTGCCAAATACCAGTCAATATTGGCACAAAACCTTCAGGCTTCTGCAAGAAAGCTGAAGATGAAGAGGAACTTCATCTTTCAGCGTGACAATGACCCTAAGCATACATCCTAATCAACAAAAGAACAAGAAAAGATTAAAGTTTCAGAATGGCCCAGCCAGAGCCCAAACCTGAATAAAATTAAAAATCTGTGGGGTGATCTGAAGAGGGCTGTGCATAAGAGATGCCCTTGCAATCTGGCAGATTTGGAGTGTTTTTGCAAATAAGAGTGGGCAAATATTGCCAAGTCAAGATGTGCCATACTGATAAACTCATACCCAAAAAGACTGAGTGCTGTACTAAAATCAAAAGGTGCTTTGACAAAGTATTAGTTTGAGGGTGTGTACACTAATGCAACCACATTATTTTAGTTTTTTATTTTTACTTTCCACAGAAACAAAGATTTCAGTTTGATTTTCAATTGAGTTGTACAAGTTATAGGTCACAATACAGGTGGAAAAAGTTCTGAAATTATTTGTGGTACTTTTATTTTATTTTTTTTAAATCACATAAACCTGGCATTTTAACAGGGGTGTGTAGACTTTTTATATCTACTGTATGTAAGAACACTTTTACGAACTATTTAATTAAATCCAAAAAGTTTTGAATGACAATTTATGTTGGTTTTACAAGAGATTTAATTTATAATATTTCAAATAAAAAACGTAACAATAGTTTTATAAACAATAAATTTGATTTATGTTTTATTACAATTTAAATGTGACAATTATCTTATTTTTTTTTTACAACTGATTGATTCAAGGTTGCAATTTACGTCAAATGCATTTATTAACTATTCTATTCATTGTAAGAATAGATTTATAAACAGTGAAGGTGACAGTTTAAGTCAAAATACTTTTATAAACTGTTCAGTTCAATCTGAAATTTTACACAAGAATACTTTTACCAACTAATTTAGTTTAATACAACAATTTATGTAAGCAGCATTTTAAGGATGTTTCAATTCTCTGCAAATGCATGAGATTCAACGTGACCCTTTACAAAAGAAGAGTTTTACCAATGTTTCAATTCAGCATGGAGTTTACATGAATTGAGTTCATTCTCAAAAGAGCTTATTTTGTATTTAACGTTGAACATTCCTATCATTACATTTTAGTTGTTTGATGTTCAAAGAGAACATTTTTCTGCATGGAAACTCACTTTGCTACGGTAGATGCCAGCCTGAGAAATCTTCTTCCAGTCGTCGTTATGGCCCTTGATGCGGTGCATCAGTAATCCAATGCAAACCAAGCAGAGAATGATAACCACGGCCAGAGAGCACCCTAAAGCCACCATATCGGTTGAACTGAACTCACCTGTGTTCTCCTGCTGCCCCCCTGAAGCACACAAGAGGAAAGAAAAACAGTGTATTTGGGATACTTAAGGTAAGCGTTAAGTGGGTTTACAAAAACAATACACACAAACTACTGTCATTTTACTAGAATTTCACATTTGCAATAATTTTGAATTACATGCTTATTGCGTTTTCACAAATATTAGTGCACACCATTATAGAGTGCTGCATGAATGACAAATTTTTTTAGGCTAGAACCCAGAAAAATAACTTTTGACAGTGGGTTTTTTAAATGGATTTTTGGTTCAATGCCTTGAAGGAGCCAACTTACTGTTTTTTTCTTCTTCCTCTTTTGAGCCAAAATTTAGTCAGTGTCTCCTCCCACAACTACTAATTTACAGACATTATTCAATCATGCTAACAACATGCTAATCATGGTAGAAACATGTCCTGCTAAAACACTATTCTAAAGTTATTTGCTATATCTTTTTTTACTGATCTGCCTTATATTATCACAACCACCAAAAATCCCATAAACTTCTATTAAGGGGATCAAAACTTTTATACAGTAAGACTTTGTGTGTTTAAGCTGTCTATCACAAGCGAAGCCTAAAAACTATCCTAGACAACTATAATGGATTGGCTAGCAATGTGCCAATCCATTATAATCACGTTACAAACATGCTAACAGAATGCTAGCAAAATGTTAAAAACTTGGTAATCATGTTAGAAACATGCTGGCAACATATTAATTATGGTAAAAAAAAAAATCATGTTAAAACATACCAACACACTGATCATGTCAAAAACATACTATCATCCTAGAAACATAACAAAATGCTAATCATGTTTGAAACATGTTAACAACATGCTAAAACATGCTAGCAGCATGTTAATCATGTTATAAACATGTTTGCAGAATGATAGAACCATGTAAACAACATGTTTATCATGCTATAAACATGCTAGCAAGATGCTAACCATGCTAAATCATGGTAACAACATGCTAAAAAATGCTAGCAGCATGTTAATCATGTTATAAACATGTTAACAGAATGCTAGCAACAAGTTAACATCCCTGCTGAAAAAAACAGCATATGCTGGTTAGGTAGGTTTTGGTGCTGGTATGCTGGTTTAAGCTGGTCCTTTGCTGGTTTATGCTGGTCTTTAGCTGGTTTAAGCTGGTCCTTTGCTGGTTTATGCTGGTCCTTTGCTGGTTTATGCTGGTCTTTAGCTGGTTTATGCTGGTCCTGTGCTGGTCCTGCACCAGCATAAACCAGCTAAGGACCAGCATAAACCAGCAAAGGACCAGCTTAAACCAGCAAAAACCAGCATACCAGCATCAAAACCTACCTGACCAGCATATGCTGTTTTTTTTCAGCAGGGATGGCTATCATGTTAGGAACATGCTGGCAACATGCTAACCACGTTAAAACACGCCACCACACGTTTATATGTTAAAAACATGCTAGCAACATGTTAACCATGCTAAAACAGGCTAATGATGTTAAAACACACCAATAACACGTTAATCATATAAATATATAAACAATATGTAAACAAAACATGTTAATCATGTTAAAACATGTCACCATGCTGAACATGTTAAAAACACACTACTAATATGGTAATCATCCTAGAAACAAGCTAGCAACATGTTAAACATGCTAAAACATGCTAAACATGTTAAACACACCAATAACACGTTAATCATGTTAAAAACATTCAAGCAATATGGTAATCATGCTAGAAACATGTTAGCAAACATGCTAACCATACTAAATCATGCTAGCAACATGTTAATCATGGTATAAACATGTTGGCAGAATGTTACATGTTAACATCATGGTAATTATATTAGACACGTTAAAAACACGAACAATATGGTAATCATCCTAGAAACATGCTAATAAAATGCCAGTCATGCTAGAAAATGATAGCAACATGCTAACCATGCTAAGACATGTTAACAACATGCTAAAACACGCTAGCAGCATGCTAGAAAACATACTAGTCATGCTAAAACATGCTAGCAACATACTAATTATGCGAACAGCGTGTAAATGTTATAAAAATGTTAAAAGCATGTTAATCATGTTATAAAGATGTTAGCAGAATGTTAGCAACATGTTAACAACATGATAATCATGCTAGAGACATGTTAGTAACATGCTAACCATGCTAAAACATGGTAGTAACATGTTAAAAACATGCTAACAGAATGCTAGCAACATGTTAACAATGTGGTAATCATGAAAGAAACATGCTGGCATATGCTAATTATGGTAAAAACATTCAAATCATTCAAACATTCTAAAAACATGCAAGTAGCATGTTAATCATGCTACAATGTATTAACAACATTCTAAAGGCATGTTAACAACATGGTAGTCATGCCAGAAACAGGCTAGCAACATGTTAACCATGCTAAAACACGGTACTACATGATAAAACATGCTAGCAACATGTTAGTCATTTCTAACATGATTAGCATGTTGTTAACATGTTTCTAGTATTCTGCTAACATGTTTATAACATGATTAACATGCTGCTAGCATGTTTTATATTGCTATTATGTTTCACTATGACTAGCATATTGTTAGTCTGTTTCTACGATGATTACCATAATGCTAGTGTGTTGTTAACATGATGTAGTGGCATGTTCTAACATGATTAGCATGTTTTTACCATGATTGGCATGTTGCCAGCATGTTTCTAACATGATTATTATGTTTTTAACATCTAAAAACATGTTAATCATCATAAAACATTGATCATGTTAAAAACACACTAGCGATATGGTAACCATCCTAGAAACATGTTAATATGCTAACCATGCTAAGACATGCCAAGCTAAACATGCTAGCAGCATGTTAATCATGTTGTAAATATGCTAGCACAATGCTAGAAACATTCTGACATGTAATCATGCTACAAACATGCTAGCAACATGCTAGTCATGTTAAAAACGTGTTATGTTAAAACATACCAACAACACGTGGACAAAATGTTAAACACGTTAAAAATACTAGCAACATGCTAATCATGCCAGAAGCATTATCAGCAACATGCTAGCAACATGTTAACCATGGTGGAAACACACCAATCATGCTAATGACATGCTAATCATGCTAGAAACATTATCAGCAACAGGTTAACCATGCTGGAAACATGCCAATCATGCTAATGACATGCTAATCATGCTATAAACATTATCAGCAACATGCTAGCAACATGTTAACAATGCTAACAACATGCCAATCATGCTAACAACATGCTAATTATACTAGAAATATTATCAGCAACAGGTTAACCATGCTGGAAACATGCCAATTATGCTAACAAAATGCTAATTATACTAGAAACATTATCAGCAACAGGTTAACCATGCTGGAAACATGCCATTCATGCTAATGACATGCTAATCATGCTAGAAACATTATCAGTAACATGCTAGCAACATGTTAACCATACTGGAGACACAGCATTCATGCTAACAACATGCTAATCATGCTAGAAACATTATCAGCAAAATGCTAGCAACATGTTAACCATGCATGCTGGAAACATGCCAATAATGCTAACAACATGCTAATCATGCTAGAAACATCAGCAACATGTTAACCATGCTGGAAACATGCCAATCATGCTAACAACATGTTAATCATGCTAGAAACATTATCAGCAACATGCTAGCGAAATGTTAACCATGCTGGAAACATGGCATTCATGCTAACAACATGCTAATCATGCTAGAAACATTACCAGCAACATGCTAGCAACATGTTAACCATGCATGCTGGAAACATGCCAATCATGCTAACAACATGCTAATCATGCTAGAAACATTATCAGCAACAGGTTAACCATGCTGGAAACATGCCAATCATGGCAATGACATGCTAATCATGCTAGAAACATTATCAGCAACATGCTAGCAACATGTTAACCATGCTGGAAACATGCCAATCATGCTAACAACATGCTAATCATGCTAGAAACATTATCAGCAACAGGTTAACCATGCTGGAAACATGCCAATCATGCTAATGACATGCTAATCATGCTAGAAACATTATCAGCAACATGATAGCAACATGTTAACAATGCTGAAACATGCCAATCATGCTAACAACATGCTAATCATACTAGAAACATTACCAGCAACATGCTAGCAACATTTTAACCATGTTGGAAAACATGTGAATCGTGCTAACAACATGCTAATCATGTTAGAAATATGCAAATCACGCTAACAACATGCGAATCATGCTGGAAAACATGTCAATCATGCTAACAACATGCTAATAATGTTAGAAACATGCAAATCATGCTAACAACATGCAAATCATGCTAACAACATGCTAATAATGTTAGAAACATGCAAATCATGCTAACAACATGCCAATCATGCTAACAACATGCTAATCATACTAGAAACATTATCAGCAACATGCTAGCAACATTTTAACCATGTTGGAAAACATGTGAATCGTGCTAACAACATGCTAATCATGTTAGAAATATGCAAATCACGCTAACAACATGCGAATCATGCTGGAAAACATGTCAATCATGCTAACAACATGCTAATAATGTTAGAAACATGCAAATCATGCTAACAACATGCAAATCATGCTAACAACATGCTAATAATGTTAGAAACATGCAAATCATGCTAACAACATGCCAATCATGCTAACAACATGCTAATCATACTAGAAACATTATCAGCAACATGCTAGCAACATTTTAACCATGTTGGAAAACATGTGAATCGTGCTAACAACATGCTAATCATGTTAGAAATATGCAAATCACGCTAACAACATGCGAATCATGCTGGAAAACATGTCAATCATGCTAACAACATGCTAATAATGTTAGAAACATGCAAATCATGCTAACAACATGCAAATCATGCTAACAACATGCAAATCATGCTAGAAACATGGCAATCATGCTAAAAACATGCTACTCGTGTTAAAAAACAGGCTAATCCTGTAAAAACTGCTTTCTGATTTTTTTCACCTGCTTCAAACTTTCAGACAAGGATTTTTCAAGCCAACTTCAAGGTTCATTTGCACACTTTCCTCCTCTAGTTGTGTTTCTCTATGTTTTTAAATGAAGATTGAAAGTCGGGAGAAGCTTTATGGCGGTGACACTGAAATCATGCAACTGTGGTGTGATTAGCACAGTGATTCATGAATACTTTATAGTGTGCTGTGATGCTATGCCTTTTCGTTCAGCGTGAGTGTACCTGTGCTGGACGGCGTTGTTGTGACAGCATCTGGGGGAGATGTGGGGCTGGTGACAGTGGCAGTGGCAGTAGCAGTGGCAGTGGCAGTGGCAGTGGAGGTGATGTCTGTTAGCTTTGTGTTAGTGGTGCTATCAGTAGTTTCTGTGGTTTTAATGGATGAGGTCATGATAGTTGTGCCAGGAGTAGTAGTGGTCACCCCTGGAGAAAAAATGGTGTCACCAGTGACGTTGACTGATTCGAGTGAATAATTGGAAATTCAAACTTATGGACTAAAAAATCACATTGTACAATCACATTGTGACTTCAGTGGCTTGAAATGAAAATGGATTTATCTGAAAAGCCTGGCTGAAAGCTGATGTCCAAAGAGCAGCGTGATTAGCCCACACCCTGTCTTGTCCCTGTTTGATTGCATTGTGTCATGTTTAAATGGTGTCTTGATAGCATGCAGTATTGATCTGGCCTTACCTGGAGTAACCTCAACTGCAAGAGTAGCGACGCTTGATTCACCGTTGGTTGTGTCAACCACCTTCATCTGAGTCACATTGGATAATATGGTCATAAATGTTTCGAATTACATGCTAATAATCAGCAAATGTCCAAAGGGCATGAAACATTCCATGAAATATTAAGCTCTTACTTCTAAATTTAAAGTGCCTGAAGAAACCGCCTTCGCCATGAGTATGTAACCCTCTGGAGTGATGGAGAAGTCAGTGTTGTCTACAACCTCAAATCTGAGGTTAGGATTATACCCCTACAAAGAAGGAAATCCAGCACTTAACACCAGAAATACTACAATAATAGACATTGGGTAAATTATTAAAAATACACTGAATGGAATGATTTAGTTTGTGCTTTTATGACTCATTTATTAATCTACTTTACATAATAATGGTTTTATCGAAAAATAACATTGAATTAAATGTGAAAATGAATATAAGAATGGTTTTATAAACAAAATGTAATGCAACAGTTACTCAAAGATTCAATTAAATGCTCAATTTCAAAGAAATAAGTTTGTTTAAGCCTTACATTTCTATACGTTTTATGAAACATTGATTTCAGTGCAGAATGTTTTTTAGAAATGATTCAATGGAACGTGAGAGTTTTTCAAACAAGTAGTGCAACAAATTATGTAAGAATTGTTTTACAAACTGCTCAATGCAAGAAAGTTTTTTTAAAACATGACTAGCATGTTGCTAGATTTATTTTTAACATTTATGATGATATGCAATAGCGAATTATGTCGGCGATATATATGTCAGCATGACAACAACATTTTTTAGGAATGATTCAAAATGTGGCTCAAACAATTCCGTTCAAATGTGTCAGAATTGTTTTATTAAAAAACAATTCCAAGAATTTACGTGAAAAATTATTAGAATTTACTTAAAAATTATATGAATTGAACATGGTGATTTCTAAGAATGGTTTTACAAACAAATCAGTTCGTGCAAGAATGAATTGAAATATTTATTAAACGAGTGCAAAAAAAGGATTACAGATTAATTTATGCTCATTTTTAATTGCTATGTGTTTATGTTCCTTGCAGATTAGAATTTACCTAAAAATTGTTTTACACTGAATTTAATGTGATGATTTCTACTGGTTGAAATGTTCATAAAACCAATGTATAAGTTTACGTATAAATTATTTCTGATTGATTTACATTCATCTTGTTTTCTATTCTTTACAGATTAGAATTTACGTAAAAATTATTTTACGCTGAATTGAGCGTGATGATTTCTGTAACAATGGTTTTACAAACAAATCAATTAAATGCAACAGTTTATGCAAGAATGATTTGAAATGTTCATAAAACCAATGCAAAAGTTCAGGTAAAAATGATTTTCGATTGATTTACACATTTTCACTAATCCTGTTCTGTTTTCTATGCTCTTTACAGATTAGAATTTATGTAAAAATTGTACGCCGAATTAAACATGCTGATTTCAATAAGAAGGGTTTTACAAACAAATTAATTAAGTGTAACAGTTTATGCAAGAATGAATTGAAATGTCCATAAAACCAATGCAAAACTTCATGTAAAAATGATTTTCTAATCGATTTACGCTAATGTTCACTAATCCTGTTCTGTATTTTCTGTTCTTTACCGATTAGAATTTATGCAAAAAAAAAAATTATGCTGAGTTGAATGTGAGGATTTCTATAAGAAAGGTTTTACAAACAAATCAAATGAAATGTCCATAAAACCAATGCAAAAGTTAATGTAAAAAAAAATATTCCAGATTGATTTAGCGCTAATTTTCATGAATTTTCATTTGTCTCTGAGTTCTTACATCAGAAAAGTCTTGATCTGTAGCCTTTACTCTGAGGGGTTTGTTGGATGTTTTGCTCTCCAGCACCAGGCTGTCCACATCCGCATCCTCTGAGATAAAGCCTTCATAACTGGGCTCCACAAAAGTCGGAGGGAACTTGCTGGTTATCAACACGTTCAGGATGACTGTAGTGGTGGCAAACTGATCAGCGTTATCCCTCTGATGTGCCTGAAGAGACAGAGGGGACATTTAGTTAGGGAAGGAACTACATTCCATTTTTGGAACCTTTCAGTGAAAAGTTCCTAAAAGAACCATTTTTTCTTTGAGTGATGAACATTTTAATCATTCAAATGGAATGGAAAGGCTCCATGGATGCCAATAAGAATGTGTACAGAATCACATGGCTTCAAAATGAAGCTTTGGATTGTATGTAATAGGCTATTCAAAAACAATTTTTTTTCTCTCTCTTACCATGACTGTGAGGACAATTGGTGCTGCTTTGTCTACTGGCTTCTTCATTGTGATGTCCCCACTGACAGGGTCGATTTGAAAGAAATCACCGTCATTTCCTAAACATGTCAAATGTACTCATTAAGACCTGTTGACTCTCCCCAAAGTTCTTTATCCTCCTGACTACCAGGGAGTTTTTTTTGTGTGTGTGATTTTTAGTTTTTCTTCATGCCATTACATTGTTTAGAGCATCAATATATATATATATATATATTTATGTTTTATATGTTATGCTATGCTTATGCTACTTAAAAAATCCTGTTTTTTAATAAATTAAAAAGACCTGAATAGACATAAAAGGCTTAAACATTGCCTTTTTTGTTTTAAGCATAAATCAATTTTACATTTTTTATACCAAAATTTATAAGATGATTCTCAACTATGTTATGAAGCACATGATAATGATTTGATATAGCATTTTTCTTTATGCAAAATGCGTGTAAAATGGCTATCAACAGGTTTATAAACAATCTATTTTGCATATGAATGTGTTTTTGGGGGCAACATAGAATGAAAAAATAAATGTTATAATAGGAATAATAATTGGCAAGACTTTCATAATAATATCTAATATTCCACAGCAATACTGAAATATAATTTAATTCCCTATTCACTCTCCCAAAATGTGTAATAAACATGCTTTAAGTCCTGATGTCCTCTACAGTGCACATGTGTGAAATGAATGTCCTGTTTCATAACAGAAAGTCATATTTTGATTTGAAACATTATCCTGAGATAAAACTATTTGAAAATGTGTCAGATTTAAATGATCATTATAAAATATGATCATATTTCCACAAGGGTGTTAAGGGCTCAGAGAAATCGCTAACTCCATAGCTGGTAGTCAGGAGGATATTTCTATTAACGATGAAAATAAAATAGCTCACCTGTGAGAAATGCATAACCAATGGCCTCATTAATGCCATTGTCACCATCAATGGCCAAGAGTGGACCTGGCTTCAAGGTCAAAGGACCCGTCTGTGGTGTACAACAACATTCAAACGCTCATTTGACGCTGTAACTCAAGATCATTCCACAACTATAAAACATTTAAACTGGTTTAACTCAACGTCAGACCTCTACTTAAAAATGCTTTGCTAGAAAACCCACCGCTTGTTCATTTAAGATGACATTCCCTTCATAACCAGAGCTCACACATATTTTGCTTGTGTCAAACTCATATTCTGTACAGGGCTGGAACCACGGTGGACGATTGTCAATGTCTTTGATGTTGACTACGATGGTGGATGTGGCAGTGTGGGAGACTTTAGCTGTAGATGCAATCGGTGTGTCCTGAAAATCATCAAATGAAAGTTCAAAGTACAAAAACAAGCATCTTTGGAAATTAAACCTGGGGCAAATGAACTTACCTGCGCATATAGCATCATTGTGACTTGTTTAATTTTGTCATAATCCAGAAGTGTTTTCACAAGAATGTTGGGATTGAAATTGGCCTCCAGGGCAAAATATCCCTGAGAGAGAACAAAGGTCTTGTTACAGAGAGATTTCAAACGTTGAGAATAATAATTTGAACCAACATTAAAGGGGAATTCTCTTTAAGAATTCCAAAAAGAAGATACTTTGTTTTTTTTTGTTTTTTTTGTTTTGTTTCAGAAGGTGTAATGAGAACACAGTTGTACCTCAGGAGAATCCAGTTGATAGTAAAGTCTATCATTTTTATCAGGATCGTTTGCTGTGATTAGGCCAACACTGGTATCCACTTTTAATAACTACAATAAACATTAATCAGATTTAGAAAATGGCAATGATAAAACAGATAAATGAACAGAATTAAAGTGAGCAACATTAAAAGTTCATCGGTACCTCATCAATGTTTAGTGTGTATTGACTCGGTGCAAACTCTGGTGGATTATCATTTACATCCTCAACGACTATTTTGAGATTCAACGTGGTCTAAAAATACAAATATGACATGCAGGACATCAATAACAAACATAAACACAAACATCTGAAATAATTATTTCAATAAAGCACCATTTAAATAGTTTACTCACAGTGGGAAAGCCAGATTTTGTACACGCAACATTCACCTCATAAGGTGTGTTCGGGTCAAATATCTAAGAAAACATCACAAAATATAAAAGGTCTGTCAATTTGTACAAAAAGCATTTGAAATGGATCTGAAAAATAAAAATAAATTGGTTCCTTGGATATTAAATAGTAAAATGGTCTAGATTTTTAACTGGATAATTTAGGACACAAAAGTAATGCGAAATAATTACACTATAAAAGTATTTGCAATTTTACCCAGTATCAAATCATAAATGAAAGTAAAATAAATAGATAAATAAACACTTTTTTACCAGATTCTTCATAAAATATACAGTACTAACCTCATAATCCAGCACAGTATCAGCAATGAGATTTCTTCCATTGAGGCTGAAGAGATCTGCTGGATTTTGACTAGTGATTGTAGGATTTACCCCAGCTTCAGCATTGAGTGTTGTAACAACGGCACCAACCGTGTTGTTTTCCGAAACAAAAATCACCGGTACACCACCCGCCGTAGAGCAAAGGTCTGTGTCATTCAGAGAAAATCAGAATTATAATGTTTTCATGAATGGTGCTGGTTGTCACTGAACAAATTTTAAAAAATGCTAAAGAACCAAACAAAATTCACTTTTCTGCAACAAGTAAGCCTATAAAATATAAATAAACCCATATTTGTTTAAGAATTTAACCGTCACTCACATTTTTGAACATAGATGTTAAAATGCAGTATTCAAGCCTCATTTTTTATAATTCATTAGCAAAAACATTTCGTAATATGATTTTGATGGCCATTTTCCATGGTAATGCAATGTCTGATTTTAAAATGGTTTGCAAAGGGTGAATTTTGAGATTTTAAGTTTTTTAAGTTTTCAGATACATAATTTTCTTATGATTTCTAAAGCGTGATAGGGAAAATGGCAATGAAGAAAGGGCAGAACTCCTGCTATGAAGTGGATTTCTGAGGTGCACTCTTGTCATAAACTAATCTATTACTTTTCCTACATAATTTGTAACACCAAAAAATGGTAAAATATCTATTAGGAGTCTTAGACCTTTCCAACAATGTATAGTTTGTGATGATTAAATTAGGATTTATTTGTAAAATGGTGAAGTAAACTGACAATTAAGGGGTTAAATATCTATACTAAAACAACTCTATACTTAAAAACACTCAGAACACTATAATATTACAGTAAAATCTATGCATTTCCTTGAATCAACCATGACTTGTTCTTGAAACAATTGCCTTGACGTTCATTACTAACACTAGCAAATTCTCACTAAAATATTAACACTTTAAACAATAACATTATTTCCAAAGTGTCCTAAACATTTTCAAATAAGATCTTGTTTTTCCACAGTATATATCCTGTCAATTCTCAAATCCCTGGGGAAATTTCATGTTTTGAACCATTTCAGCCTAAAAAAGAAAACCTGATTATGTCATATTTTTTATTCACAAACTTTCAGCACTTACTTTGAGCTTCACTGTACTTGCTGAGTGCGAAAATGCCGAGCAGAACGAAAACGGCAGCAGATCCCTTAGACCTCAAATCCATTTTTCTTGTTAGACGATGGATCAATAAAGGAATATCCAAGACGAATCCCTTTCTTCGGACTGAATCAAATTCCCATCAAGCAGTTGTGAGCGATAGCTGATGTGGGAAACAGACTTCAAGCTTAACCTTTGAGATGGACGCTTATCTCGGTTTTATTGGCTATAAAGATGAGCGCAGATGGACTTTTGCCTCATAGACATCACCCAGCAGCTTTAGATGTCCATGTACATCTCATAAACCATGACCACAATGAAGAGCTATGTTTACAAAACAATATTTTCATCAGTACTGTTTCCAAAATGTCTTCATCTTTAACTGTGACACATCCATTAAGTTAAAACTATCAAGAATAGTCTTGGAAAAAAATCACACAGTAGTTTTTGGGTTATAAATATAAATGTCGAAGACGTTTAGGTGTAATTTAGCAAAGCTGCTAGCTTCTTTATTCCTGAATGAAAAGTGCCAATAATAGGGAACTTTGTACAGACAACATGAGGTAAGTTTCCTATTTCATCTTTAAATAAATTAAAAACACGCACTACAAATTCAAGTGAGTCTTTATGACTTTATGACTGAAATAAACTAGCTAGAAAAGCTAACCGCATCACAAAATCAGAAATGAAATTCTTTCGTTTTTTTTATACATGTTTAGTAGCTAGTTATTATTGGGCGTAGGTTTCACTTACGGTAACGGTAAGTTAATCTTTAAGCAACCAATTCTTCAGCAATCTTATCTGGCTCTCATTCTGTACTGTCAAAAGTATGTTGTTATGTTATTGCGTAGCTATAACTGATGAGAGGCGCGATAAAAACATTATGGCTAGACCTGCGCGCGCCATATTTAAAATTCCTCTTTCAAAAACAACTAGATAAAAAAGTTTGCCAAGACAAACTTTGAAGTTGGCTTGAGAAAGCTGGACTAGAAAGTTTGATAAGTAAAAAAAAATTAAGAAGTTTAAAAAGTTTAGAAAGTTAACTAGAATTAGATAAATTAATTAGATCGTTTGAAGTTTAAAGTAGTTTTAACTAGCACGTTGTTAGCATGATTAACAAGTTGCTAGCATGTTTCTAGATCAATTAGCATGTCACTAGCATGTTGCTAGCAAGTTACTAGCATGTTTCTAGTATTATTAGCATGTCATTAGCATGTTGTTAACATGTTTCTAGCATGATTAGCTTGTTGTTAGCATGTTTCTAGCATGATTAACAAGTTACTAGCATGTTTCTATCATGATTAACATGTTGATAACATGTTTATATCATGATTAAGTTACTAGCATGTCATTAGAATGATTAGCATATTTCATATTTTTTAGCATATAGCATGTTTATAGCATAATTAGCATGTTGCTAGCATGATTAGCATGTCACTAGCATGTTTCTAGCATGATTAACATGTTACTAGTATGTTGTTAACATGAGTCTATACTGATTCTAACCATAGATCTATACACTAGATGTCGCATCAGCCCCCTGAGCATGCGTCAATACCGCCGCCATATTGGTACAGGGTTCCCAAGTCCAAAGTAGTCATTCAGCCTGTCCAGCCCATATGAAGATGCCGGACTTTTGCGTCGCATATGGCTTTAGTAATGAGCAAAAAAACATAAAACAAAACAAAAAACAAAGGATAAAGGCATAACATTTCATAGGTAAGAATAGGTAGGAATTTTGCGCGTATCATTAGCCTTTACACTTACTGCATGTCAAGGAGGCGCCCGCGCAATCCCTTGCATTTTTTCCGCGGATATTTTTTGTCTGATTTACAGGACACCGAAAGGTTGAAAAATAGCGAAATAAACGAGATGCGCTTTCTGCCTCTGATTACATAGGCCTATTCGGAATGAAAAGGTACATTTCTCTATTAAAGACACGTTCATGTCAGTGGCGTTGCGAGGGGTGGGCTTTATGGGCTTAAGCCCCCGATGTTTTGCCAAAAGCCCCTGATCTTTTTGAAGATGGACCATTCCAGGGGTGATAGCGTTCCGGCACCACGCCGGATTTCCGGCGTAATGTGGCTGCGGAAAAAAAAAAAATCAGGTTCGCGGCTACTGATCTGTCATTTCTGTAGATCTCAGATGCGCAGGTCAGAGAGCAGCTTTAACGCTCAACGACTCAAACAATACACATACTAGCCGATGAGCCAATCAGAAGTAGGGAAGGGGCGGGCCTTGTGTCTTTGTCAAATAGATTGATACAGGTTAAGGCAATGCTCCATGCGCGAAGGTGTTTTTAGCTCCCATACTGTACAATTGGTGTGTCTCATACTGGCAACTCAAACCGTAAGTCATGGCTATGTTTATGAAGCCAGGGGAAGACATTAAAGATATCGATAAAGGCATAAAGAATAAATGGCGCTGGGCTTGGATTGAGGATGTGGGTAGCGACGGAAAGCCCTGTGGAAGCTGGTGTCAAATGCTCCGGCAACCAGGAGCATGCTATTGCACTGTGTGCGCAATGAAACTGATGTATGGAACTAGCGGGGAAAAAGTGCTGTCACGGCACGAATTAGACCCTGTTCATAAAGCAACAGTCAGAGCACTGCAACACACCTCACGTTTGCCAGGGGCAACAGCCACGGCAGATATTCCACCCTCAATGACCGATCGTGTGACTAATTTAAAAATTCGCTTGTGCTCCTTCATTGTTGAGCTTGACCTGTCATGGAGGATGGATTTTTAAAAAGTCGGAGCGTCGTGGTTTTCACTCGCTCCGAGCGCGCTCCCCCATCGCTCCATCACAAGTAGGCTACTATTCCTGTCAACTGCCCGCAATATTAACTGCGTATTGAGCAAGAATTCACGTTGAACATATTTAGCTATAGCTTGATAGAGATTGGTCACTCAAACTGCCCCACCACCCGATGTGACTCTCCGCAATCTCTAATGAAATCGGCAGTTTTCTCTGTTAGTGCCGTTTTGAACTTACCATTTGAACTCATTCGTTTACTGGATCCTTTACTGGTTTAAGAAATTTCTGATCGTAAAAACCTGCTTCTTTTTATTTGTGTTCATTTTCGTTATTATAAACTAATTTAAAGTAGTAATCAATAATAATTATTACTTTTTCCACTCACGCGCCTCCCCTCACAAGCTCTTATGAACAGGCAGCGTCTGCGGTGCGGGAGACAGAGCGGGCGCGGGCGCATCGGGCACAATCATCAAACATATTTCAAAGCAAGCCAGCGCCATGATTCTGACCGCATCACTATCTTTACTGGGTGTTTTAGTGAATATTTGCATTTATTCACATATGACAGGGTATGGTGGACCGTCGTGATTTTGGCTAATGCGGGACACCATTGAATGATGCGCATACGAGCGCATCGTATTAGAAGGGGGTATATACGCAAAGTCGCCTGATAAAAAGTATACCCTCATCCACGGCATTGAAACAAATGTAATCTTACGTGCAACTTCATCTGTATCCGATTTCAAACGAGCAATCATCTGTAAGAAATGCAGCGATCCGTAGGTAAAGTAACTTACGAAAAAAAAGTTATTTTTATCACAAACTTTGCACTGCACAAAGCAGCAGTTACCTTTTAATGCTTAAAACCATGTTATTAACTTGGTATGTGGTATCTAACTAGTGTTCCAATAAGCCACTTTAAAACTCTCCAGTTATTTTTTTCTTTTGATATTCGTTATGAACAGAACTGTAATATTTTTAACATACTGAAACACTTTAGACCCGGAGGTGTTTCTAATATCAGTGAGCGTGGAGTGGAGCAGGAGTGGGAAATGGTGAACCCGGAGCGGAGCTGGAGCGGAGTGGTTCGTAAAATACTCGGAGCGCGGAGGGGAAATTGTTGCCGCTCCACTCCGCCACTTACTGACCTGTCTTGGTATGGCTGTAGCGGCTGTAGCAGCTGTAGCATTTACTTCCAGTGATTGTACTAAGATGGGCTAATAATGTCAATCCAGGCACTGAACATATTGAGAAGAAAATGCTGTGTTTTCTTGAATAATACTGGGGGCATAATGCAAATATGAAAATATCTAAAAAGAGCCACTTGACAATAATGATGATCAGGGTTATACATAGGCTGTTTATATATTTGGGCCCAGGGGCCAACAAGTTATGTGTTAAAAGTGCGTCGCATACATAGTACCCCCACCCCTACTCACCTCGGGGGCAAGGAAAAAAAGTTCAGGCTCAGGAATTTTTTCCACTATCAGCCCTGCCATTCACTTCACAAATAAAATGTGTTTTATAATTTTTAGTTTGCTCTCCAAGTACTAGAAATCAAACTGTCCATGACGAAAAGCAGTATTTAAAAGATGGTTTACCAGTTATCGTACGTTTTCATTCCACTAAAATACAGTTTTGAAGCCCTTGTTTGATGTTTTACCGATATTTAAATAAATAGCCAGATTGCGAACATCAATTACCCATATAATCTTGTTCCTAAATGACAGGATTCAGCTATGTTTATTAAAGCCTTAAGTCACAATGTGAAATTTAAATCTGCCTTCGCGCTGCCCAGAGAGAACAGTTTAATGCATATGAAACATCTTTACACAGGCTTTTGTATCGCTGTTTCTGTGTTACAAACATTCAAACAATCACAGAAGTACTGGAATAAAAGTGTATAGTTCAGAACACTGTTGTCTACAGTAGTGGACAAAATATAATAAATCACCTTTTTGAAAGCGACGACTGCAAATAAAAAGGTTGTATCAATTACAACGTAACGCCAGCAGGTGGAGACAAGTGACTGATGAAAAAGATGTTCGTTCAAAAAAACATTGATTCATTCAGGAATGAATCAAGTAACTTCTTTATAAGCCAGTGCTTGAATTATTTGTTCTTTTTTTTTTTTTTTTTTTTTTTTTTTACAATTCGTTGAATATTGAATATATTTTGTAGATAGACTGTTGCAATTTTAGTAGAAACTAGTAAATTACATGTTATTTTGTTTAGTTGTCTGTTTTTTTTTTCAGAATCATGGTGGGAGAATAGTGATATGGATTTAAAAAAATAAAGTAGTTATTCTCCATTCGTACACAATCGCACAGCACTAGTTGGTCTTTTAACCACATGTAATGGAAACAAATAAATGACTTTAATTTTAAACATCAAAGATCTGGTCAGTGAGGTTCAGCATCCAGAACATATACATTTATTTTGTGCTAAGTATTCTAGAAATACATTTACATATTTAAATGTTATTAATAATAAAAAATGCTCTGCAATTGTACTTTTGGTATACAAAACTGATATACCTAAAGTGTGCTAAATCGGAACAACTAATTTTGTGGACACTTTCACAACAATAATTTAATTTAATTTAATTTAATTTAATTTAATTTAATTTAATTTAATTTAATTTAATTTAATTATTTAATTTAATTTAATTGTTTTTTTTTTTTTTTTTTTTGTTTTTTATTGTGTGGAAGTAGTGCTGAAATCCAACTAAAATATAGCAACTGTATATTTGATTGTGTTAAAGTGGAACTATTGCAAGTATACTTCAGGTACACTTTAAATATCTTGCATTTAAAGACCGATATTATACAGAGACCATACAATCTTTATTAATGGTGATATTAAAATACATATTAGGCATAATATTATGAAATAAGCATTGTGCAATAATAAAATACACCAAATTAAGCTACATTATAATTTTATATCAGTAAGTGATATGTCAATAAACATGTTAATGGATTAGAATTTTACTTAGTATGAAAAAAAATGTCAATAAATTATGGCAGTTTTTAGCGAGAGTTTTTTTTTTTTTTTAATGGGGCTAAGCCCCTTATCTATCCAACCCTAGCAACGCCCCTGGTTCACGTGCGGGGCAGGCCTACTCTGCACTTTCAGTTTTTAAAAAAGAATGCTGTGACATTTCGAAAGGTCCGCCTGCTATCACGTCACGCTATAATATTGCAATGCAGGAGATATGCACGCATAATGAGTCAAATGGTTTTGCTTCATTTCATTTTTAATATATATATATATATATATATATATATATATATATATATATTAGGCCTATTTGAAACCAAAATCCTGCGATTGCGTAAGGGTATCTTAATTTACTTTATTTGAACAGAAATATTTATTTGAGGCAAACTACCCTCGGTTGCTGATTAGCATGTAAAAATTAATTAAATTAGAAAAAAATGCACTTGACATATGGTGCCTGAAGGGTGTTTGAGGATACAGAATATTAATATAACATGAATTTATGTGAAGCAGACCCCCTGCGATTACTGACAGGTATCTATGGATTAAAATGGCTTTGACTCCAAACGCACCAGACCGCTAAGACATAATTGACATTACAGCACAAAAATATGAAATGTATTTATTTGAAACAAAAATCCTGCGATTGCGTACGGGTATCTGAATTTACTTTATTTGAACAGAAAACGTATTTATTTGACGCAAACTACCCTCGGTTGCTGATTAGCATGTAAAAATTGCCTACATTTGAAGAAAATGCATTTGACAAAATCATATGGTGGCTGAAGGGTGTTTGAGGATACAGAATATTATTATAACATGAATTTATTTGACGCAGACCCCCTGCGATTACTGACAGGTATCCGAGGTTACCGTCTATCAATTAAAAATGGCTTTGACTCCAAACGCACCAGACCGCTAAGACATAATTGACATTACAGCACAAAAATATGAAATGTATTGATTTGAAACAAAAATCCTGCGATTGCGTATGGGTATCTGAATTTACTTTATTTGAACAGAAAACGTATTTATTTGACGCAAACTACCCTCGGTTGCTGATTAGCATGTAAAAATTGCCTAAATTAGAAAAAATGCATTTGACATAAAATCATATGGTGGCTGAAGCGCGTTTAAGGACACAGAATATTAATATAACGAATTTATTTGACGCAGGATTTTTTTTTCAGACAGACCGGCCCATGTGACATTTCATCTGCAGCCCATTGGTTCTTTTTTAACTGACTTTGGGCTGACCCAATCACATCTTTAGACAACTCCAGTTTTGGGCTATGTGTGTGCGTGCAGCGTCGGTGTGTGTGTATCTGTCAAAACAGTCAACAGAGAGATGGAGAAAAAACGAAAGGGAGGCGCAGAGAAATTGCGGAAAAAAAGAAAGGCTCTTCAAACCTTCGTCAGCTGGCGTGGCTGGTGAGAGTGGTGATGATGCCGGTGGCACTGAAAGCGCCGGCGAGGTCGAAGAGGATAAAGAAAGGGAGAGAGTGGAAGTGAGTGTAGAGCCTGCTCTGCAGTAAGCAGAACTGCTTTCAGAACACTTAGGATATGTAATAAGTGTAGATACCCCTTGATAAAATTGAGCCAACAACACAAAATAATGGTGATTAGCACAGTAATAAATTAATTGCATGCTTCGCTCTGCGACTACATGAGTTTGGCTTGTTACATTTATGTCCGCGGGAGTAGCAAGCAACGCTATAACGTCTCTGTGTTATAAGGTGGTCAAAACGACTAGTTTGCACATTGTCACGCAGGCTAAGTCTAAGAAAAATAGCAGATCCTTAGGCTAGTTTTTGTTGTTTCCCTGTTGAGTTAAACGTTTTCATTTTTAATCGTCTCTGATTTTATTATTTAACATTATTTTGTTAATCAGCATTAACAGGGAGTCAGCAGGCAGTGTTTTTGTTATGTTCATTATTTAATATAGGCTGTAGCGTAAATAGTGCATTTTTAGGACCTAACAAAAATGTTTATGGACAGTATACAGAAATGAAAGTGAGACACCCACACGACTGTATTTGTTTCTTTGCTTATTTAACAACTTTTTCCATTTCGTATATTACTGCTTTTATCAGAGAATATTAATACTGTACCTGACTGCAGGTATTAACAATATGTCTTTTTGAGCCACGTTGAGATAGCATCCTTAGAAGAAGAGAGTGTCAGTGAGAGAAACAGAAGGGAGCAGGGGGGACTTTTGCTTTTAAAGGTTCATCCAAGAAATTCACAAGCACCCATTTGAAGTAAGTTTACAGTTTATTTAAAGCTATACTCTGGGAAACAGTCTGATCAACAATTTATCATGTCTCTTCTCTTTCTCCCTCAAACACACAGACACACAGGATTCATCAGTGTGGATTATAGTTTTATATTAATAAATTACACTTTTCAGAAGTTTTTAATGTGTCTTTCACTATTTCCTATATATGGCTTTAGTGCTTTTATGAATAGGAGTTAGTATACGTATTCAAGGGCGTGCAAAAATGGGTAGCATTTTGATCGTATGTGGGCCGGTCTGGGCCAAAATGCCAGGGCCGATTTTTTGTCCCAGTCCAGTCCTGCGCAGACCCCCTGCGATTACTGACAGGTATCCGAGGTTACCGTCTATCAGTTAAAAATGGCTTTGACTCCAAACGCACCAGACCGCTAAGATATAATTGACATTACAGCACAAAAATATGAAATGTATTTATTTGAAACAAAAATCCTGTTATTGCGTACGGGTATCTGAATTTACTTTATCTGAACAGAAAACGTATTTATTTGAGGCAAACTACCCTCGGTTGCTGATTAGCATAAAAATTGTCTAAATTAGAAAAAATGCACTTGTCATAAAATCATATGGTGGCTGAAGGGTGTTTGAGGATACAGAATATTAATATAACATGAATTTATGTGACGCAGACCCCCTGCGATTACTGACAGGTATCCGAGGTTACCGTCTATCAATTAAAAATGGCTTTGACTCCAAACGCACCAGACCGCTAAGACATAATTGACATTACAGCACAAAAATATAAAATTTATTTATTTTAAACAAAAATCCTGCGATTGCGGAGGCGTACCTGAGCTTACTTTATTTGAACAGAAAACATATTTATTTGACGCAAACTACCATCGGTTGCTAATTAGCATGTAAAAATTGCCTAAATTAGAAGAAAATGCATTTGACAGAATCATGTGGTGGCTGAAGGGTGTTTGAGGATACAGAATATTAATATAACATGAATTTATTTGACGCAGACGCCCTGCGATTACTGACAGGTATCTATCGATTAAAATGGCTTTGACTCCAAAAGCATCAGACCGCTAAGACATAATTGACATTACAGCACAAAAATATGAAATGTATTTATTTGAAGAAAAAAATCCTGCGATTGCGTACGGGTATCTGAATTTACTTTATTTGAACAGAAAACCTATTTATTTGAGACAAACTACCCTCGGTTGCTGATTAGCATAAAAATTGTCTAAATTAGAAAAAATGCACTTGTCATAAAATCATATGGTGGCTGAAGGGTGTTTGAGGATACAGAATATTAATATAACATGAATTTATTTGATGCAGACCCCCTGCGATTACTGACAGGTATCCGAGGTTACCATCTATCAATTAAAAATGGCTTTGACTCCAAATGCACCAGACCGCTAAGACATAATTGACATTACAGCACAAAAATATGAAATTTATTTATTTGAAACAAAAATCCTGCAATTGCGGAGGCGTACCTGAGCTTACTTTATTTGAACAGAAAACATATTTATTTGACGCAAACTACCCTCGGTTGCTAATTAGCATGTAAAAATTGCCTAAATTAGAAGAAAATGCATTTGACAGAATCATGTGGTGGCTGAAGGGTGTTTGAGGATACAGAATATTAATATAACATGAATTTATTTGACGCAGACGCCCTGCAATTACTGACAGGTATCTATGGATTAAAATGGCTTTGACTCCAAACGCACCAGACCGCTAAGACATAATTGACATTACAGCACAAAAATATGAAATTTATGTATTTGAAACAAAAATCCTGCGATTGCGTACGGGTATCTGAATTTACTTTATTTGAACAGAAAACCTATTTATTTGACGCAAACTACCCTCGGTTGCTGATTAGCATGTAAAAATTGCCTAAATTAGAAAAAATGCATTTGACAAAATCATATGGTGGCTGAAGGGTGTTTGAGGATACAGAATATTAATATAACATGAATTTATTTAAGGCAGACCCCCTGCGATTACTGACAGGTATCCGAGGTTACCGTCTATCAATTAAAAATGGCTTTGACTCCAAATGCACCAGACCGCTAAGACATAATTGACATTACAGCACAAAAATATGAAATGTATTTATTTATAACAAAAATCCTGCGATTGCGTACGGGTATCTGAATTTACTTTATTTGAACAGAAAACCTATTTATTTGACGCAAACTACCCTCGGTTGCTGATTAACATGTAAAAATTGCCTAAATTAGAAAAAATGCATTTGACATAAAATCATATGGTGGCTGAAGCGCGTTTAAGGATACAGAATATTAATATAACATGAATTTATTTAACGCAGACCCCCTGCGATTACTGACAGGTATCCGAGGTTACCGTCTATCAATTAAAAATGGCTTTGACTCCAAACTCATCAGACCGCTAAGACATAATTGACATTACAGCACAAAAATATGAAATGTATTTATTTGAAACAAAAATCCTGCGATTGCGTACGAGTATCTTAATTTACTTTATTTGAACAGAAAACTTATTTATTTGACGCAAACTACCCTCGGTTGCTAATTAGCATGTAAAAATTGCCTAAATTAGAAGAAAATGCATTTGACAGAATCATGTGGTGTTTGAGGATACAGAATATTAATATAACATGAATTTATTTGACGCAGACGCCCTGCGATTACTGACAGGTATCTATCGATTAAAATGGCTTTGACTCCAAAAGCATCAGACCGCTAAGACATAATTGACATTACAGCACAAAAATATGAAATGTATTTATTTGAAAAAAAAAATCCTGCGATTGCGTATGAATATCTGAATTTACTTAATTTGAACAGAAAACCTATTTATTTGAGGCAAACTACCCTCGGTTGCTGATTAGCATAAAAATTGCCTAAATTAGAAAAAATGCATTTGACAAAATCATATGGTGGCTGAAGGGTGTTTGTGGATACAGAATATTAATATAACATGAATTTATTTAAGGCAGACCCCCTGCGATTACTGACAGGTATCCGAGGTTACGTCTATCAATTAAAAATGGCTTTGACTCCAAATGCACCAGACCGCTAAGACCTAATTGACATTACAGCACAAAAATATGAAATGTATTTATTTGAAACAAAAATCCTGCGATTGCACACGGGTATCTGAATTTACTTTATTTGAACAGAAAACCTATTTATTTGACGCAAACTACCCTCGGTTGCTGATTAGCATGTAAAAATTGCCTAAATTAGAAAAAATGCATTTGACATAAAATCATATGGTGGCTGAAGCGCGTTTAAGGATACAGAATATTAATATAACATGAATTTATTTAACGCAGACCCCCTGTGATTACTGACAGGTATCTATGGATTAAAATGGCTTTGACTCCAAACGCATCAGACCGCTAAGACATAATTGACATTACAGCACAAAAATATGAAATGTGTTTATTTGAAATAAAAATCTTGGATTGCGTATGGATATCTTAATTTACTTTATGTGAACAGAAAACGTATTCATTTGACGCAAACTACCCTCAGTTGCTAATTAGCATGTAAAAATTGCCTAAATTAGAAGTAAATGCATTTGACAAAATCATATGGTGGCTGAAGGGTGTTTGAGGATACAGAATATTAATATGACATAAATTTATTTGATGCAGACCCCCTGCGATTACTGACAGGTATCCGAGGTTACCGTCTATCAATTAAAAATGGCTTTGACTCCAAACGCACCAGACCGCTAAGACATAATTGACTTTACAGCACAAAAATATGAAATGTATTTAGCCTATATATAAATATATATATATATATATAAATTACCGTTATGCAAACTAAACGTGCTCTTCTGACGTTAGAAACAAACCTTTGGTTGTATGATGATTAATAATTAGCCTACTATTAGACGTCTTGGGCTTGTTTTTAATGCTTATGTGACAGTGTTGACAAAGCCTAATAAGAGCGTTAATAATGAGGGAAGATTTAAAGATTCAGTGTTTTCATTTTGTCATGTTGATTTATTAAAAGAAAATTATTCTGTGTAAACCATATTTATTTTATTCTAATAGCCTACTATTTTTATATGTTGTCAAGTGTGTCAAAATCCGTTGGTGTGTGAATCCAGGTTGTTAATGCACTTTTCTGTTTGTACATTAAAATAAACCTGTGAGGATTTATTTTTTTTTGTTTGTATATTTTAATGCATCAACCCGTCATTTACCTTCAATTCTCAGAGCGCTACTCTGTACCAAGATGGCGGCTCTATTGACGCATTCGTTCCAATAGAGAACAATAGCCTAGGCGACATCTAGTGTATATATCTATGGATTCTAACAAGTTTAGCATATTTCTAGCATGATTAGCAAGTTGCTAGCATGTTTATATCAACTACCAGCAATATTTTTTTTCCTGGCCATTAAACTTTTTTTTAACAAGTTACTAGCATGTTTCTAGCATGATTAACATGTTACTAGCATGTTGTTAACATGATTTTATAATGATTCTAACAAGATTAGCATATTTCTAGCATGATTAGCAAGTTGCTAGCATGTTTCTAGCATGATTAACATGTTAACATGTTTCTAACATGATTAGCGTGTCACTAGCATGTTTATAGCATGATTAGCAAGTTACGAGCATTTTTCTAGAATGATTAGCATGTCACTAGCATGTTGCTAGCAAGTTACTAGCATGTTTCTAGCATTATTAACATGTCATTAACATGTTGTTAACATGTTTCTAACACATTTCACTAGCACATTAGCTCATGTCACTAGCACATTTCTAGCATGCTTAGCATGACATTAGCATGCTACTAGCATGATTAGCAAGTTGCTAGCATGTTTCTAGCATGATTAACAAGTTGCTAGCATGTTTCTAGCATTATTAGCAAGTTGCTAGCATGTTTCTAGCATGATTAACAAGTTACTAGCATGTTGTTAGCATGATTCTAGCATGATTAACATGTTACTAGTATGTTGTTAACATGATTCTAGAATGATGCTAACAAGATTAGCGTATTTCTAGCATGATTAGTAAGTTGCTAGCATGTTTATAGCATAATCAGCATTTCATCATTGTTATAATTTTAGATATATAACACCTGTCAACAGAGTTTTGTCTGACATTTAGACATTATGTCATACTGTGTTTTATCATAAAATGATGTAAAAAAAAAAAAAAAAAGAAAAAAAAAAGAAAAACTGTTGCAGTGCTGCAAAACTATTAACTTTTACCACAATGAGATAAGCAATGTACAGTGAAAGAATTCCAAGATTTAGTCATTATACTTTTTTATAAATAATTCCAACTGCATTTGTAAAAATATTTTAACACAAAAAAATTCCAATATTTCTCTATTAATCTATTAGTCTGCATAGCTTGAACATCAGTTCTGAGAAATTATATTTATCACTCCCGAAACTGTGCTGCTTGTACAGGGTATATGGCTGTTAGCAGGACGGAAAAAAAAACGCAATTTATAATCCAGAAAATACAGTAATATATAAATTTTCATAAAAATGTGAAGAAGAAGAGCATATCTTTGCAAGATACAACGACAAATCATTTCCATATTTTCCTCACAAAATTACAGTGCCCCGTGAGCAGGAGGATAACACTGGCATTTGTTTTCCTACTGGAAAGTCTACCAAGCATTTTAAGCATTTTTAAAACATACCAACCCCAGGCAGTTTTCAAAACAAAGGAACACTTTTACATTTTTAAAACAAGTAACTAATTTACTATTGTGCCAGTTTTGTAGGGTGTCTATTTTGATGGTTTATTTTGTATTTGCTGTGTGGCTTGGATGCAGCGTCCATCAAATATAGACTAGGCGCCTAACTTTGGCGCAGCGGCGCAGAGACCCGCTTCTATAACGTGCACGATGGTGTAAATCAGGGTTTACAATATGGCAATATCATGCAAATGTGTAAAAAAAGCATGCAACGTACAATCGTTTATGACTAGGGGTGTCACAATAAACTATTATTGATGATAACTGTGATATTCAAATCATGAAATATCCACAACGTGTTCATTTAGGGTGTCACTTATGTTCAGTGTTGGGGGTAATGCATTACAAGTAACGCAAGTTACGTAATAATATTACTTTTTTCAAGTAACTAGTAAAATAAACACATTACTTTTTAATTTCCAAAAAAATATCTGAGTTACTTTTTCAAAAAAGTAGCGCCAGTTACTTTTTGTTTCCTTAATGTATTTATGAAAATTCATATTTATTAACCAATGACTTTGCTGCTGACCTTTGTTGATCCAATTTAACCGTACACTGCAAAAATACTTTTCTTACATGCATTTTTTGTCTTGTTTCCAGGCAAAATATATATTAAAAAAAATCTTAAATCAAGAAGGATTTTCTAGACCAGACAAGAGTTTTTGCTTAGAACAAGCAAATTCATCTGCCAATAGGGTAAGCAAAAAGAAATCTTATTTCAAACAGAAAACAAGAGTATTTTGCTTACCCCATTGGGAGATTATTTTGCATGTTTCACGCAAAAACACTTAATTTTGCCTTGTTTTCAGAAAAAAACAAGACAATTTTAACTTGTCTATAGAAAATCCTTCTTGATTTAAGAATTTTTAGATATTTTGGCACAGTGGTGGACTGACCATCTGGAGCACCGGGAATATTGCATCTCTACTCTACGCAGACGGGCCGTCGCCGATAAAAAGTGTGTTTATTTTCATGCAAATTTATCACCCGGCCCAAACCTCCCCTCCCTATTTGGTCTATTCCAAGATCGCGGGTCCTTTTTCGCTTCCGATTTACGCACAGATATCAGGCACATAGCTATTGCTTAGTCTTATCAGAATCAGCTTACCAAATTCTCGGCAGAGTCCGACCCGTGACCGTCTTTTCCCCCTTCTCCCAAAACAGCTATACTGTTTCAGCTATTAAAATAGTTACATTTTGTATGTAATGGCAAAGTGATTATATTTCGTTTCGTTTTTTAATTTAAGTTAATTTAGAATTCGATTCGATTGGAGCATGTTTTTGTTCGCTAAATATAAGTTTTCGTTTTTTTTTAAAGGATCAAACAGTGGCCAGCGGAAGACTGTTCATAGTCTGTTTGATCAATTTACCTTCTCAAATCATCAGGACTTACCTAAAATAAAATCTATAGATATAAAACAGCTCAAGTAGCCGCAAAACAATGTTAGTTTAAGCATTAAACCCAAATAAATGTGTGCTATTAGGCGCATATCCAGTCGTTTTTGCGGAGAGGGGATGCTGAAGCCGCTTTGCAGGACATGCGATCATTTGCATATTTTCATTGAAAACTATTTTACATTTTCCGTCATTTTTGCTCACAGAGGTAAGAGCAATAGATCATTCGGAAATATAAAGGGTCTACTTTTATTTGTGTGCACTCACAATATTAACAAAACGTTACTAACAGTGGTTTTTTAAAATATAGAAAACAAACATGATACGCTTTCACTGCATCAAGATGATGCTCCCTGACCAGCAATATTGTTTATAATTTTATATCTTGTTTTAATGTTCTTACCTTTGTTTCTTTGTTTTACAAATATGACCGAATAAATGTTCAGTGATGCTTCAAATCAATGTTTAAATAGCATTTTTTTTCTATATTTTGTTATATTCTTATGCTAGTAAGTGTTAAAAATTAGTCTCCACATTAATGAGCCAATGTTTTATGATGTGGGTTGTGGTGGGCCGCTGTGGGCCAGGAAGTCCAGGGCCACTTTTTGGTCCCAGTCCGCCCCTGTTTTGGCTAGAAACAAGACAAAAAATCTAAGTAAGAAAAGCATTTTTTGCAGTGTACTAATAAGCAAAACTTACTTTAGATTAACTAACATTTGTGTTTTTTTTCTCATTGCTGAAGTGTGTTGAACTTTCTTTTCCTACAGTTCTACTGTACAGACGTCAATTTAATTTTCCTTTAGCCTTAGGCTTATTCACTTCATTTCATTTAGGTGTAAAAGGGCTTTTACATTTGCTAAGAATCAAAGAATCTTTTACCTTTGCTAAGAATCTTTTTTATATTAAAAACAAACAAGCAAGCCCTGCCCGGATTTGAAAGTAACGCAAAAGTAATGTAACACATTACTTTCCATAAAAAGTAACTAAGTAATGTAATTAGTTACTTTTCTAGCGAGTAACGCAATATTGTAATGCATTACTTTTAAAAGTAACTTTCCCCAACACTGGTCACGATATACTGTATTGGTGATAACCACAATATTTAAAATGAACAGGATACTTATAATAACACAACACTTAAATGGCCTACTCCAGCATCAGTACCTGGTTGACCTCCCAGGTGGCAGTATTGTGCCTTAACGCTGACACCTGTCAAACAAAAAGACGACCGTGATTTTGCCAAGTAAGACATGTTCCTGGATCAACATTACTGTCCAAAAATATAGATTTAACTGAATCCCTACCCCTAAACCTAACCTTACCCATATTTTTTTCCTAAAACCTGAGGGAAATGATAGCTGATTAGCAAGTGTGTAGGAGCACCTAACCCTGATCCTAAAACTGACATTTCCTAAAAAAGTATCATTTAATTCTGATTGGTTGATAGGAATGTTGTTCCAGGATCAACAAGGATCATGTTGTACTTGGTGAAATCATGTTCACCACTGCAGTTCTCTGAGAAAAACCATGTTTAGCTGTTATTTTATTAGTCATAGAATGGGAAAAGTTACATTAACCTGTTAACAGTGGTTTCCTGTGTTCATATATTTAAATAAAGGGGTGATTCTTTTAATAAGTACCGCATTTTCTTTACTTGTCTAATTTTTGTATATGTATCTGCAGTCAAGTCATGGAAAATACATTTGCGTAGCAAAAGTTTCTATGATCAAATCTATTACATGATTACAACAAATCTAAAACTGAGCGACCACATTGCTCTATTACACTCTGTACAATTTTAAGTTGGTTGTTTGCTTTGCACTCATCTGTGGCTGTTCTAGACGGACATTAAAACAGAATTAGCAGCGCGTTAACTGCATGACTTCATTGGCACTGGCGCAACTATAAATTAAAGAGATTAAAATACGGGTACATAAGTTAACAGCTTTAACTAAACTATCAGTTTTGATGTTCACTTATTCATCATACTGCTGACCTTGACGGTGTTTTCTCTCTTTATTTCATAGGGAGCTTTAAAGAAAGCAAAGATAGACACAGTCACAGTTCAAATGTGACCTGAAGAAGAAGAAGTAAAAATGCATTTGCCCTGTGTTTATTAGTATCCTTATGTTCATTGTGTAAAAAGAAAAACGAAATAAACTAAGTAGAAAATGTTTTTTTTATATCGGTATTGTGAATTCTTTTAGCCACAATAACCATGGTGTGAAAAGTCTAATACTGTGACTAGTGTTGGTAGTTCTTGAGACCGGTCTTAGGACCATTTTTTGGTGGTCTTGGTTTTGTCTCGGTCTCGACTGCATTTGGACTCTTGTCTTGGTCTCAGATTAAGAGGACTCGGGATTTTACTTCAAGACCTGTCAAGACCACAACTGTGCGGATATCACTAAACTGCAAGTGCATTGTCTTTGTGAACATCATGAGATTGGATCTAAATCTTACAAATGCAATAGCCTAAATAACATATTTCTATACTGATTTCTATTGTTAAGCTCCTGTTGTGCTTGTATGTGATCATATTTATATAACGTTACATAATTAAGCAACAGAAAAGAAAGAGAGCAGTTTTCATAAATATGTGCACAATTGCAAATGTTATATTTAAACTAGCATTCAATAAACAAGAAGAAATATTAAGTTGCTATATTTTATACAGAATTTTAAATACAACTTTTATTTCCCCTTTATGCATTTATCCTTGCTGTGAATGTTTTGTCACTGCAGTTTGTTTATACAGCTCCCAATGAAACAAATTAGATTTTTTTTATGACTGAGTCACATGCAGTTCGGTCACTAAATGAAGTTAAAACACTTGTATGCAGTTCAGACTCTCAGGGACTGTTCATGAGCCAAAATATTTCACATAAAGTCTAATTATTCTGTTGTTTTGTTAAAGGAGTTCTCGGGATATTTATATACACTGGGGGTCAAAAGTTTAGAATAATTAAAAATTTTCATATTTCATATTTCTCTATATTTATTTGATCAGGAATACAGTAAAAATTTTATTATTGTACCACATTATTACAATTTAAATAAATGGTTTCTCTTTTAATAAATTTTAAAATGTCATTTATTGCTGTTATCAAAGTTGAGTTTTATGAGTTGAGGTTATGAGTTTCAGCATCATAACTCCAGTCACACAATCCTTCAGAAATATGCTGATTTAGAGCTAAATTATTATTAAATACTTAATTATTATTACTGAATAATTTCGAATTATTTTAAATTGTAATAAAATTGTACAATATTAATGTCTTACTGTATTTTTATTGAATAAATGCTGTTTTGGTGAGCAAAAGAAACATTCAAAAACACTAAAAAATCTTTACTCTAAACATTTGACACCCAGTGTATATCTTGGGTATTTACAACTTTCTACATTTTAAATTTTGAATGTTTTGCTTTTTTTTCTTACAACAAAATAGTAATATGTTAGTCTTATGATAAAACAGACCATAAGTGTTGAATAAAGATGGTTCAGTTGTTTTTAGCTTGTACATGTATATGTTTGCCAATTTAAAAGGAAAATTCCTATAAAATAATAAATAATAAAATTCACCACTGCGATGATTTTTTAGTATTTTTCAAGACATTTCACAGTTAATGTGGATCTTTCAAATTAATTTGAGGAGTGCTGGACGGTCTTGGTCTCAGCTCGGTCTCAAACCCTTAAAGTCTTGGTATTGTCTTAACACACTCTGGTCTCGGTCTCAACTTGGTCTCGGTTTAGGTGATGTTTTTATGTTTTTCCCTCTTATAGCTCCACCAAGTGGCCAAGCTACACAATTTTTGTCCTGTGACCTCAGATTGAGCTCTTACATAAGTGTCCTGAGTTTGGCAAAGAGATCTCATTCCGTTCAGGAGTTATAGGCATTTTATTAAAGTGGCCCTGCCCCTTTTGAACATTTTGGCGTCCCTTTGCGAGTCGAAAGTTCAACTTTTTTTGATAATTATTGATATTCGCTCTCCAGAGAAACTTTCTGCACTGGTTTGGTTTCAATCGGACAAAAAAACATCCAAAAGGCACCAAATACAGGAAAGACCCGTGCAGTTTGATTACCACATTCATATTATAACGTACCACATCATATAATATACAACAGTCTGCAAATATGAATTACGATCTTGTGAGTCACGCACATTATAGTAGCATGAAAGTTTAGTAGTACTATAAAGCTGTTATAAAGGCTCATGAAGATATTGTCTAGTGTTAAGTGTATAAACCAACATGTGCCTTTGAGAAGCTGAAGGTGTGGTTTTATAAACAAGACAATACGCTCTTCTCAAATCCAGAGTTTATTTTGCATCTGAGATGTTTTTGACTGCAACCTGAATCTGCAGTTTTATGAGACACATTTGAAGGAAAAAAACTAGGTATTATTTATTCAAATATATATGTATATATAAAAAAGTCTGTCTCAAACATGTGAAGTTGTTGTCTTCAAGTTTCTCGGACGCGAAGCCAGTCTTTCACTGGTACACATTTGGACACGAATACTGTCTCATCAGGGAAATCAATCTGTCTGTTTCTCCACCGACGCCACTGCAAAACATCAGAGCGTCAAATGTCATTCAATCTAAAATTTATGCCAAGTTTATATATTTTTTAAATATACCAAAAAAGACATTTGTTCAGCGTGAGCATAATGGGTTAGCAGAGGCTTTACCTTTTCTTGCTGCTTTCCATGCGTTTCAGGAAGGCGCAGATAGATGTGATTTTGGCTTTGGATTTGAGGAGTTCAGCATATCTGTTTGTGAACTCAATGTCGCCCAGTTGTCTCGTCTGAAGGCCGGATCTCCTGGAGATATGGAATGGATTCGATTTGAAGGGTTTCTTCCAGAAAAAGTCTCAAAGGATCTCATATGTTTATCAGTTGATACAAGAAACCTCCTGCACTGCAAAAAATGCTATTCTTACTTAGATTTTTTGTCTTGTTTCCAGCCAAAATATCTAAAAATTCTTAAATCAAGAAGGATTTTCTATACAAGCAAAAATGATTGTCTTGTTTTCAGAAAAAAGAAGTCAAAATTAAATGAGTTTTTGCTTAAAACAAGCAAAATAATCTGCCAATGGGGTAAGCAAAATAATCTTGTTTTCGGTTTGAAATAAGATTATTTATAAAATGTTGTGTTCTCCACAAGAGGGCGGCCTAAGCTTAAATATACATGGATCCACAGAGATCAGTGATGTATTTATTAACAATAAATGTTTGAGACCCACCCTTCTCGATCATCAAAAAGCGTATCTGCGTCATCCCTGGGAAACAACATCTTTCTAGGAGAAAAGATGTCCGATGGTGAAATGCTGTTCTCTTCTCCAAGATACCTGCGATGATAATGGCCAAAACACAAACGAGTACATAAATCAACTGTGAAACTGGAAAAAAAAAGTCTATTTGGTATATGTGCTGGGAAAACAACATAAGCTAAGAAATTAAATCTCTTAGCATTTCCATTTCCAGACCGAATTGAAGCAAGTGGAATCAGAAGATCTAAGCAGATCTGACAGGCCTCAAACAAGACAACTACGTTTTATTTCAGAAACAGCTAAGAAGATCAGACTGAGGTTGAAGATTCAATTAATTTTTAAAGTTGAACATGGCCTGACCTGCCCAGAACCGGAAGGCTGGTCGCGCACTGGATGAGAAATATCGCAAGGATGGACACCTGCGTCAGACTTGTGAGAACAGACATTTCCACACCTTAAAAAGATGAAAATGAGAACTTTTAGTGCCGAAAGACGAACCATTTTTCCTAGCAATCAAATGTGTGACAGAAGCTCCTTCTGAAACACATCCACTCACCCTCGGTTTGATGTTCTTGTAGCACTCCTGCAGTTGTCCAGTGGTTCTCGTCTGGTTTTTATTCCCAGCCTTTTTGTACCTTCAAAATCATTGATCACGAAACGTCATAAAGTAATAACGTCCCATCCTAAATGAGTTTTATAGGCCTGACTATTTGCCTTTTCATTATCTATTTGCCAGCGGTTCTTACACTTGATGCGATGGCCTCACATGTGCGCTCATGCTAATAAAGATAAATATGACTAACAGTGTTGACTTCCTTAATTGGCGGTAAACCGGTTGAGGGGGCCAAGGGCTTGGCTTACTCGCTTGTTTGAATTGTTGGGATTGCTAATAAATCAATGAGGAAGGAAAGATTGTGTGAGATTATGGGTGGACATACAAACACACACATGCTTTAGCGCATGAATGACAGTAGTAAATATCAGGATTATGGTTCCAATAAATGCTCAGTAACTAAGAATCGGTCAGACACAATATTTCTCACACAAACATCACAATAGTATGATTTTTCGCCCAGCAGATAAGTAATACAGGACCAGCATAGCAACACACCAAAACCACCTTAACCACCACCTAGCAACACATTAAAAAAGTACGGAAAAGAACCTAGAAACTGCATAGCAACACACCAAAATCACCCTAGCCCCACCTAGCAACACATAAAAAAAATACGGAAAAGAACCTAGAAACTGCATAGCAACACACCAAAATCACCCTAGCCACCACCTAGCCTAGCAACACATTAAAAAAATACGGAAAAGAACCTAGAAACTGCATAGCAACACACCAAAATCACCCTAGCCCCACCTAGCAACACATAAAAAAAATACGGAAAAGAACCTAGAAACTGCATAGCAACACACCAAAATCACCCTAGCCCCACCTAGCAACACATAAAAAAAATACGGAAAAGAACCTAGAAACTGCATAGCAACACACCAAAATCACCCTAGCCCCACCTAGCAACACATAAAAAAAATACGGAAAAGAACCTAGAAACTACATAGCAACACACCAAAATCATCCTAGCCACCACCTAGCCTAGCAACACATTAAAAAAATACGGAAAAGAACCTAGAAACTGCATAGCAACACACCAAAATCACCCTAGCCCCACCTAGCAACACATTAAAAAAGTACGTAAAAGAACCTAGAAACTACATAGCAACACACCAAAATCACCCTAGCCACCACCTAGCAACACATTAAAAAAAGTACGGAAAAGAACCTAGAAACTGCATAGCAACACACCAAAATCACCCTAGCCACCACATAGCAACACATTAAAAAAGTACTGAGAAGAACCTAGTAGCCGCACAGCAACACAATTAAAAATACCCTGGCAACCACATAGTCACTCAGCTCAGCAACACACTAAATCACTCAGAATGCCCTAGTTACTGCATAGCAACACACAAAACACACTCAGAATCCCCAAACAACCACACAGAAACACACTAAATCACTCCGAACACATTCCGGTAACTGAGAAGTAACAGAATAAAAACACACCCCCTGGCAAAACACACTAAATCACTCAGGACATCCTTGCAACCACATAACAGTGTAAAAACAATCAGAACGCCATAGAAACCCATAGCAGCACAATAAATAGAAATAGAAACACAGTAAATCTCTCAGAACACCCTGGTAACTGAATAGCAACACACTAAATCCACTCAGAACCTCCTAGCAACACACTTAATCACTCAGGACACCCTAGCAACTGCATAACACAGTAAAAACATTCAGAACACCCTAGAAACACCCTCAGAATGTCCCAGTAACTGCATAGCAACACACTAAAAAACACTTCAAACCCCCTAGCAACCACATAGAAACACACTAAATCGCGCTGAACACCCCCGTAAAGGAATAGCAACACGCTATACACATTTAGAACCCCCTTAGCGACCACATAACACACTAAAAACACCCTAGCTCATTGCATAGCAACACAAAAAAGTACTGAGGAGAACCTACTAATTGCATAGCAACACACTAAAAACACTCAGAACACCCTAGTAACCGCACGGCTACACACTAAAAACAATCAGAACACACTAGTAGCCGCACAGCTACACACTAAAACCACCTAGAACACCCTGGCAACCACATAGTCACTCAGCTCAGCATCAGCAACACACTACATCACTAGTACACACCCCAGTAACTGATTAGCAACGCATTAAAACACTCAGAACACCCTAGCAACCGCATAACACAGTAAAAACTTTCAGAACACCCTAGAAACACCCTCAGAATGGCCCAGTAACTGCACAGCAACACACTATACACATTTAGAACCCCCTAGCAACCACAGAGCAACACAATCATTCATAAAAGCCTAACAACCACAAAACACACTAAAAACACGAAGGCCACTGCATAGCAACACAAAAAAAGTACTGAGGAGAACGTAGTAACTGCATAGCAACACATTAAAACACCCAGAACACCCTACTAAATGCACAGCAACACACTAAAAACACCCAGAACACCCTGGCAACCACATAGTCACTCAGCTCAGCAACACACTAACACCGCATTAACTGAGTAGCAACACTTTAAAAACACTCAGAACCCCAAGCAACACACTAAATCACACAGAAAAGCATATCAACCACATAACACACTAAAAACACCCTAGCAACACATTAAAAAAAGTACTGAGAAGAACCTAGTACCTGCATAGCAACACACTACAAACACCCAGAGCACCCTGGCAACCACATAGTAACAGACTAAATCAATAACTGCATAGCAACACACCAAACATTCGAAATGCCCTAGCAACCACATAACACAGTGAAAACACCCAGAACATTTTAGAAACCGCAAAGCAACACACTAAATCACTCAGGATGCCACAGTAACTGAATAGCAACACACTAAAAATACTCAGAAGCTCATAGCAACACACTAAATCACTCAGAACCCCATAGCAACCTACTAAACCACTCAGATCACAAACCCCTAGCAACACAATAAGAACCCCCATAGCAACCACATATCAACACAATAAATAACTCAGAAAAACCTAACAACCACATAACACATTAAAAACACTGTAGCCACCTTATTAAAAACATGAAGTACCTCAGTAACTGCATAGCAACATATTACAACACTCAGAAAACCCTGGCAACCCCATAGCAACACACTAAAAACACTTAGAACACCCTAGCAACCACACTACATACATTTAAAAAACACTCAGAAGACCATAGTAACTGCATAGCAACACATTCTAAACACCCAGAACACCCTAATAACCACAAAGGAACACATTTAAAAATCACTTAGAACCCCCTTAGCAACCACATAGAAACACAGTAAATCTCTCCAAGCACACACTAACAACACATTGAAAACACTCAGAATCTCCTAGCAACACACTTAATCACTCAGAACACCATAGCAACCACATAACAGTGTAAAACACTCAGAACACCCTAAAAATTACATAGCAGCACACTACATCACTCAGAACACCCCAGTAACTGCATAACAACACACTAAATCACTCCAAACACCCTGGTAACTGAATAGCAACACACTAAAAACATTCAGAACCCCCTTACAATACACAAAATGACTCGGAACCCCCTAGCAACTGCATAATACAGTAAAAACATTCAGAACAACCTAGAAACATCTTCAGAATGGCCCAGTAACTGCACAGCAACACACACACAAAAAAACACTCAGAACCCCCTAGCAACACACTTAATCACTCAGAAGGCCATAGCAACCAGAACAAGCTAGAAACCACATAGCAGCACACTAAATCACTCAGAACACCCCAGTAACTGCATAGCAACACACTAAAAACATTCAGAACCCCCTTACAACACACAAAATAACTCGGAATGCCCTAGTAACCGCATAACACAGTACAAACATTCAGAACTACCTAGAAACACCTCAGATTGGCCCAGTAACTGCACAGCAACACACACACACACAAAAAAAAACACTCAGAACCCCTGGCGACCGCATAGAAACACATTAAACACATTTACAACCACCTACCATCCACATAGCAATACAATAAATCACTCAATAAAACACATAAAACACTAAAAACACCATAGCCGCCATATAGCAACAAATTAGAAAAAGGAACCCTGAACACTTTGGAAACCACATAGCAACACACTAAATCATTCGGAACAAGAGTAGATAATCATTTTAATTTTCTGAGTACACTACACCCAATTTTACACATCTTACAGTCAGTCAATTAAGGATGTGCAGAGCTTCTAATGAATAAAGAATGAAGTGCACTGAAAACTCAGTCAGGTTATTTTTTCTTCATTTGACAAAAGCAACTCATTTCATTTATGATTGTGAACTTCCTAGTAGGGTTCTGTGTAGTACATATCATCTGTCCTTCAGTAGTTTAGCCTAAAGATAAGAACAACAGATGATTCAAATGATAAAACTCACTTTATAGACCCGACTTTGACTCTTACTCACCAACAGCAGCGAATCACGGCCATTTGCTTTCTTAACCATCATTTTTTACTCTAATTTGAAGGTTTATAGTTTCAGTCTGTTTTTTTTTATGAGGAAATAATGAGCGCAAATGCTCTCTCAGTGGTTATTGAACACATTTGTTTTTGTTAAGAATGAGATGTTGAGCAGCGGAGACCTTTAGATATATTTTATAACAATACACAATCAGAGAAGATAAAAAGACTGAGGTAATTAACACTGGCATGATTGAAATTGCCACGTATATTAGAGAGGGTCCAAATGACATGCGGGCTGATGACTGATCTGTGGTGAGCACCATGAGAGACGGAAATGGAGATGGCAGCTTGAACGGACACATTTAGAGCCTGTGTGATGGATATTCTGGCACTTCAGAATGATTACCGAGTGCAGTTTTGTGCTGATGCCTTTGTAAAATATGCACTTTACATTTCCAGCAGCTGAGCTCAGTTCATTCAGATTAAATGGGGACTTTACTGAAGACTCCTTCTCAGGACCCAATTCACTCTAAAATTAAAACTCTTTCATCATTTACTTGATACTTTCAGCCGTTGAACACAAAAGCAATATTTCTGAGGAATGTAGGTAACCAAATAGTTGATGGTAGCCACTGACTTGTATATACAGTTGAAGTCAAAAGTTTACATACACCTTGCAGAATGTGCAAAGTGTTAATTATTTTAGCAAAATAAGAGGGATCATGCAAAATGCATGTTATTTTTTATTTTTATCTGACCTGAATAAGATATTTCAAATAAAAGATGTTCACATATAGTCCACAAGAAAATACAGCAGTTGAATTTATAAAAATGACCCTGTTCAAAAGTTTACATCCCCTTGATTCTTAACACTGTGTTGTTACCTGAATGACCCACAGCTGTGTTTTTTTGTTTAGTGATAGTTGTTCATGAGTCCCTTTTTTGTCCTGAACAGTTAAACTGCCTGCTGTTCATCAGAAAAATCCTTCAGCTCCCAAATTCTTTGGTTTTTCAGCATTTTTGTGTACTTGAGCCCTTTCCAACAATGACTGTATGATTTTGAGATCCATCTTTTGACACTGAGGACAACTGAGGGACTCAGTTATTACAGAAGCTTCAAATGCTCACTGATGCTTCAGAAGGAAAAAACATGCATTAAGAGCCAGGGGTGAAAACTTTTGATATTTGAAGTTTTGGGGTAAATTTAACTTATTTTGTCTTCTTGGAAACATGCAAGTATCTTCTGTAGCTTCTGAAGGGCAGTGATATGTGATATTTAGGCAAAATGAGCAAAATGTACACATTTCCATTCTGTTAATGCTCTTAATGCATGTTTTTTCCTTCTGGAGCATCAGTGAGTGTTTGAACCTTCTGTAATAGTTGCATATGAGTCCCTCAGTTGTCCTCAGTGTCAAAAGATGGATCTCAAAATCATACAGTCATTGTTGGAAAGGGTTCAAATACACAAAAATGCTGGAAAACCAAAGAATTTGTAGGAGCTAAAGGATTTTCCAAAACTTTTGACTTCAGCTGTATATACAAAGAAAAACACTATGGACGTCCACTGTTTGTTTCCATGCATTATTCAAAATATCTTTTTATTTTTGTCTTCAGCATAAGAAAAAAAAAACTTATTCAGGTTTGGAATTTTCAAAAAATGTCATTTTTGGGTGAACTATCCCATTAAAAACTATGTCTCAAAATGTGCTCAGATTTACCCTGCCGTTCAAAAGTTTGAGATTTTTAATATTTTTTAATAAGTTTCTTATGCTCATCAAGGCTGTATCTGTTTGGAATTTAGAATTTATTCCTGTGAAGCAAAGCTGAAATTTCATCATCCTTACTCCAGTCGTCAATGTCACATGATCCTTCAGAAATTCTAATATGCTGATTTATAATCAATGTTGGAAACAGTTGTGCTGCTTTATATATATATATATATATATATATATATATATATATATATTTTTTTTTTTTTTTTTTTTTTTTTTTGGTATTCTGTGTTAATATACACTACTGTTCAAAAGTTTGGGGTCAGTAGAAATTATTACTTTTATTCGACAGGAATGTGTTACATGGAAAAAAGTGATAACAAAGACTTATTGTTAGAAATAGATTTCTATTTTGAATAAATATTTAATGTTTTATTCATCAAAGAAAAAATATCACAGGTTCCAAAAAATAAAAATAAAAATATGATAATAAATCAGCATATTAGAATTATTTCTGAAGGATCTTGTGACACTGAAGACTGAAGTAATGATGCTGAAAATTCAGCTTTGAATCACAAAAATAAATTATATTGTAAAGTATATTTAAATAGGAAAGCAATATTAGAAACTGCAATAATATTTCACAATATTACAATTTTTTCTGTATTTTTGACCAAATAAATAACAGCCTTGATGAGCAGAAGAGACATTAAAAATCTTACTGATCCAAAACTTTTGAACAGCAGCGCAGATAACAAAATGCCAGTTTTGGAGTAGGCTAATACTTAATTACATTTGGCATAGAAACGTTTTTTTTTTTAGATCAAAGAATCTCAAAAGAATTTTCTTGATCCTACTGTCAATGTTCAAGACCTTCAGATCAAGTACCAATAGAGGGAGTCAAGTGCCTTTGAAATACATTTACCATGGAGAGAAGTATAGGTATAAGTACTCAAACTTGAACTATCCCTTTTTTAAAGAGCATAAAAATAGTGTTTTGTTTTAATGGTTTAATGGTTGATAAGCTAACAATTCGCTTAATTAACATTAACAATATTGAACAGTTAAAAACGTATCTTTTTATCACCTAAATATTTATGTCACAAAAACTGTATTAGAGATGCTGAAAGACAATAGGGGCTGTGTAAACCCAATCTTTTTGTGGCCGTGGCTGATATATATTCTGGAAATTCCTTTTGAAAGGTCAAACCCTGCCTCCCTTTATTTATAATGTAAATAGCCGTTTTAGTTCAGCGAAGTTGAAAATCAATATTATTATGAATCATCTCCTGTTTGGATTAGTAAACTGCTGTTGTGTGTGTGCAGGAGTCTGTAATCAAAATGTACACCATGACAGAGAGGTAAACAAACACTCTCACTGTGAAAGATGTTCATGCAACAGATCACACCACATGACCACTTACCCATAATGCCCTCCTGCTGTCGTATAACTGCCCCAGCTGAGCCAAAACCAATCTCGGTAAGAGTAGACATGGCAGCCGCGCGCAACAGCTGCAGTGGTGCCTCCAGCCATCTGTGATCACGAACACATTCAAAAACACAACACAGAATATATTGGTTAGTTACCGCAGTGTTATTTTCATGCAATGGCTAATGCTAATCTCAGCGAACATGCGGATGATGTGTTAGAATACAGCGTCTCTCATGAACAGGTGGCTCATTCGGCATTCATGACGGTCACTTGAAGCTAAAGCAGTTTGAACCCGTGACCAACCGGTTGGTAATGCAGATCAGTGGTCCTCAATTGGTTTTGTTTCAGGACGCAGATTTGACATTGGACGTAAAGCTAACACCATAGCTAAATTGCAAGGGTGTAGAACTTAGTAGAGACACTCAGGACATGTCCCTGCATCCAAAGACTACTAAATTGGTCATACCATTGATATTACCTGAGAAGTTACAGTAAATAAACTAGAAAACAGGTATGCACATTTAATACGTATTGTGAATCATTTGATTTAGACTTCTGAGCGGATTCAGTCCTGATCTGAAATAATGTTTCACAAATCATTGAATTCAGATCAGGATTTCGGAGCATGTGTCGGCAAGCATTTTATTCAGATCTGGACTTTGGTGCGGATTCACGAAGAATTTAATTTAGATTAGGACTTCGGAGCATATATTGCGAATCACTTGATTTAGATCTGAACTTTGCAAATCATTTGATTCAGATCTGGACTTTGGAGCAGATTTGTAAATCATTTCATTCAGATTAAGACTTCGAAGCATATATGTGAGTTATTTGATTTAGATCGGAACTTTGCAAATCATTTGATTCAGATCGGGACTTTGGTGTGGATTTGTGAATCATTTAATTCATATTAGGATTTCGGAGCATATATTGTGAATCACTTGATTTAGATTGGAACTTTGCAAATCATTTGATTCAGATCTGGACTTCGGTGCAGATTTGCAAATCATTTAATTCAGATTAAGACTTCGAAGCATATATGTGAGTTATTTGATTTAGATCGGAACTTTGCAAAACATTTGATTCAGATTGGGACTTTGGTGCAGATTTGCGAATCATTAAATTCAAATCAGGACTTCTGAGCACATATTGTGAGTTATTTGATTTAGATTGGAACTTTGCAAATCATTTGATTCAGATCGGGATTTCGGAGCATATATCGCAAATCTTTTGATTTAGATTGGACCTTTGCAAATCATTTGATTCAAATCAGGACTTTGGTGCAGATTTGCAAATCATTAAATTCAAATCAGGACTTCTGAGCACATATTGTGAATCACTTGATTTAGATCGGAGCTTAGCAAATCATTTGATTCTGATTGTGACTTCAAAGCGTGTATTCGAATCTTTTGATTTAGATCTGAACTTCTGAGTGGTTTCAGACTAGAACTTTGGAGCAGGTTTGTGAATTATTTAATTCAAAGCAGTACTTCGGGAACGCGTATCGTAAATCATTTGATTTAGGTCAGAATTTTGCAAACCATTTGATTCAGATGGTGCGGATTTGCAAATCATTAAATTTAAATCAGGACTTCTGAGCACATATTGTGAATCACTCAATTTAGATCGGAGCTTTGCGAATCATTTGATTCAGATTGTGACTTCAAAGCGCATATCCAAATCTTTTGATTTAGATCTGAACTTCTGAGTGGGTTCAGACTGGAACTTTGGAGCAGGTTTGTGAATCATTTGATTTAGATTGAAAGTTTGTGTATCGTGAATCATTCGATTCAGACTTTGACTTTGGAGCATGGATTGTGAATCATTTAAGTCAAATCGGGACTTCGGGAACGTGTATCGTAAATAATTTGATTAAGATCAGAATTTTGCAAATAATTTGATTTAGATCGGAACTACAGAGTGGGTTCACAACTCTTTTGATTCAGATCAGAAAAAACATTTTATTCAGATGAGACTTGGTGCTGATTCGTGAATCATTTGATTTAGATCGGAACTTCACAAATAATTTTATTCAGATTGTGACTTCAGTATGTGTATCGCAAATCATTTGATTTAAATCAGAACATCTGAGTGGGTTCAGACTGGAACTTTGAAGCAGGTTCGCGAATTGTTTGATTTAGATTGAAACTTTGTGTATCGTGAATTATTTGATTCAGACTGGGACTTTGAAGCATGGATTGTGAAACATTTAATTCAGATCAGGACTTCGGGAACACGTATCATAAATAATTTGATTTAGATCAGAATTCTGCAAATCATTTGATTCAGATAAGAACTTCAGAGTGGGTTCATGAATCTTTTGATTCAGATCAGAACTTCACAGCATAGATTGCAAATAATTTTATTTAGACTGGAACTTGGTGCTGATTCGAGAATCATTTAATTCAGATCAGGACTTTGGAGCATGTATTGCAAATATTTTGATTTAGATCGGAACTTCGGAGCGGGTTTGTGAATCCTTTGATTTAGATTGAAACTTTGTGTATCGTGAATCATTTGATTCAGACCGGGATTTAGGAGCAGATCGTGAATCATTTAATCCAGTTCGGGACGTCGGGAACGCATATCGCAACTCATTTGATTTAGATAAGAATTTAGCAAATCATTTGATTCAGATTGGAACTTCCGAGTGGGTTTTCGAATCTTTTGATTCGGATCAGGATTTCGGGATGCGTATCACACATCTTTTTTTCAGATTTCTGTCTTTTTCCTTTTAATTAAAACAGTACAAAGCATCAAACCATTAAGGCAGTAAAGTTACAAAAACAAACAGAAGATAATGTAAAATAAACAAATGCAAACCTCTTAAGAAAATTAACCAAAAGCTTTATTATATATATTTTTTTATTACAGTTATAGTTAAAGTGCAGTAACCATGTTATGCCTAAATTGGGAGTTATTAATGTTACTACATTTTAAAAATAAAGGTTCTTTAATGGCATCAGTGGCTCCATGAAGAACCTTGGAACCTTTCCATTCCAAAAAAGGTTCTTTAAGGTTTAAATGATTCAAATGTTCTTTTAAGACCTGTTCACTGAAAGGTTCTTTGTGGAACTAGAAATGGCTCCATTTTGTACTGGTTGATCTCAATCTGATTAATTAGCTGAAGTTATCCCTGCTTAACATCATAAACCAGCATGGTTTGAACAGCGGAGGTGTTATATATCCTACTTTTTCAGTCACAGTCGTGACTAGTTAGTTTCTTCAGCAATGCATCATAATATAGTAGCGAGTTACGTCATTATTTGGGAAATGCACCCCAGAACAGACCTTTAACCCACCAGTTGAGAAACACTGATGTAGGGAACTGTCACTTTTGCTCTTCGTGTTGATGGACGTTTTATATTCTAACGTTTAGATTTAATGTTATTGTCCTTTCACTGAAGCTGACCCTTTCACATTACTTTAATACAAATAGGATTTAATAACATTTTACGGTGAGCGTAAGTGTTTTTATTTGCATACTATTTACGTTTATCTGACATTAATGAGAAGGGAATGACATTCAAAAGTGATAAAAAATGGATTTATAGGTTACTTAATAACAACACAGCAGTTCATGCCGCAACAACAAGCACAGATCAAAATGGAAACGTCAAACGCGTTGATTAAAATAGAGGTGTTTACTTTCATTCTATCTTGAGTGAAAAAGATAAGATATGACTGAAAATATCAAATGGTTTATGTGAAACTGAAATTGCACCGTTTTTAATAAAGTTACTATACTTCCCTGACTGGATCAATACTGTATTTAGGACACAAAACTGATTTACTTTTCTATGAGCTGCAAATTATTGATCAGATTTTCTCTATTGAGTGCAATAAGTTTATTTTTAAAGTACATCTATAATTTTATTTAAAATATAAATTCACTTTGACAGCACATCAAAGATGCTCGTTTTTTTATGCAAAAGTTGTACCTTTTAGTTAAACTAAAGTCGTTCATCTTGCCAGTGTGATGTATTGCTGTCTGAAAGTTCGGTTCAGTAACTCAGAAATTAATAATCACAATAAATCATTTAGAAAAGGTCACAGGTGCAGATATTGCTCTTTAAAAAGTAACTGATGGGTTAGCCACAAAATAAAAGCTCAACAACTAATTCGTTCACCTTTAATATTTCAATCAATAAATATAAATATGCATGTGTCATATTATATGACTAAATTTACCAAAGTAATGAGTTTTACTCACACTTCGGCTGAATAAAACACCAGGCCTTTAATACGTAAAAGGTCATCGCTCCTGCATTCGTTTTAACAACCTGGAAAGGTCAAAGCATTGCTCAAAGATATTTATAATAATGCAGATGAAACCTACACAGATAATCCATGGCAAAACAGATTATGACACAATGCAGGGTGGCATGCAGACCGGACGACTGTCGCTGGCCATATGGGCTACGCAATTCTGTCTTGGAAGCAGCAAACTTGAATTAAAAAGCCAGATGACAACATTTTACATCATTTAGCTGCTTGTGGGTCAGATCTGAAGCCAGTCCGACAACCTGCGTCTGGATCAAAAGCAGCTTAGACACAATCAAACATTTCCACCACAGCTCTGCTCGCCACGGTGGAGTAAACACTAATCGTGATGACAACGTTGATGATGATGATGATTATGATAATGATGTCAGCAGTGACTACTAAGCTCCCTCAGTGGAATGGATTACAGAGGCATGCCAATCATAATAAAAACGACTGAAAAAAAATGATGTAGTTTCATTTTCGTGTACTAGTATGAATTGTTTTTCCTAACAGCTTGTTTATTGGCATGTACTGTTTTAGTGTCTGAATTGACTTTATATTTGCTGGTAAACACTAATTTGTATATACAAATGTTTAAATGGCCATTTTACAGGAGACAAACACATAAAACTTTGTTTAAGCCCTGTTCTGTGAGGGACACACAGAGACTTCTGACATATAGAGGGTTGCCAGGTCTGCATAACAAAAACAGTCCATTTGCTACACAAAAAAAGCCCAATCAGGGCAAAACAGAGGGGCTCTGAGGGGAAATGGAGAGTAAAATGGAATTTTACTAAAAAACATTTAGTGGAAGCAGTATAAAAGTAGCCCAATTCACAACAAAACAGTGGACTTGGCAACACTGGACACATGTATCCTGCAGTGCAACATTCTGTATAAAATGATCGCAAATTACACGTTTCTAAATATTTCATAACTATTATTATTTATGCACTTTATATACATTATATTTGCTTTATTTTTCAAAGCGGAGGTAAGCTTGAATGTGCAAGACTTTCGGTTTATTAGCCGCTTTTGGGAATTAACGAGAAGAAAAAAACGGCAAAACTTGAGTTTATAATTAAAACAATACATTAATATAATATGGTAAGTCACACCAATTTTCAATATCAAGCAGCAAAATTTGCTGTTTTGTTTTTAGCTAAAAATAGCATTGGAAGCCAGACACATTAAATATAAAAATGGCCACCCACAAGGTGGATAGACTACAATTATACATATTTTGATTTAAAATCTTGAAAGAAACACAGAAGAAGAAGATAATACTGAAAAAAAAATCATGAACATTTTCCAGCATATTGTCAATTTCGTCAATTGCATTGAAGTAACCATAGCAACAGTACCTCAGAATCAATATCGGACAAACTGTCGTTATTTTTTCACTTTACTACGAATACACAAAACTCAGACTTAAAAAACAAAACTTCTTTTTGACATTTTTTGGATATCTGAGGTCCCAGCAAACACAGAACGTTCCCCTAACGTTCCCATATGGTTCCCAGAACGTTCCCTGTAGGTTCTCTTTTTAATTACCAATAAAGAATGTTCCCAGAACGTTCCCTGCAGGTTATTTTTAATTAAATTTTATAACGTAAAAAGAACGTTCCCAGTAGGTTCTCTTTTTAATTACCAATAAAGAACATTCCCTGCAGGTTATTTTTTTATTAAATTTCATAACCTAAAAATAATGTCCCCAGAACGTTCCCTGTAGGTGCTCTTTTAATAACCTAAAGAGAACGTACCCAGAACATTCCCAGTAGGTTATTTTTATTTAATTTTATAACCTAAATAGATCTTTCCCAGAACATTCCCAGTAGTTTATTTTTTTTATTTAATTTTATAACCTAAAAAGAATGTTCCCTGCAGGTTATATTTTATTGAATTTTATAACCTAAAAAGAACGTTCCCAGAACGTTCTCTTTTTAATAACCTGTAAAGAACTTTCCCAGAACATTCTCTGCAGGTTATTTTTTATTTAATTTTATAACCTAAAAAGAACGTTCCCAGAATGTTCCCTGCAGGTTTTATTTTATTGAATTTTATAACCTAAAAAGAACCTTCCCAGTAAGTTCTCTTTTTCATAACCTAAATAGATCTTTCCCAGAACATTCCCAGTAGTTTATTTTTTTTATTTAATTTTATAACCTAAAAAGAATGTTCCCTGCAGGTTATATTTTATTGAATTTTATAACCTAAAAAGAACGTTCCCAGAACGTTCTCTTTTTAATAACCTGTAAAGAACTTTCCCAGA